>VOQJ01024181.1:2164-42567 GCA_015052665.1 Apistogramma diplotaenia | reverse complement strand
AAACAACCATTCACACCTATGGGCAATTTAGAGTCACCAATTAACCTAACCCCAGTAAGTGCACATTTTTATTTATTCAAATTTTACCATCTCCCAAAAAAAAAAACGAAAACTGCATCAGATAACGGCTCACTTTTCACAAGGTGATTATTACTGGAACAGATTATTTTGAATAAAATAGCTGACATCAACGACTTTACTGTCGTCTTCGCTGCACAAAAACTGCTCAAATCATGGTGCAAGTAAAAGGCATTAAAGACAAACGACCCAGAAACATCCCTGCTTTGTTGTGAGATCCAACACAACAGACTGTATTTTTTTTTTTTAAGTAAATCTGACATTAGGTAGCAGTGATATTTCTGAAGTGGGGATAATGTGTTGCTGTGCAGATATTTAAAACTCACTATTTATTACGGTACATGTGCATTAACAGCAGGTAGGCTGAAGGTAAACTGTAATTGAATCTAGCAGATTTGTTATCTTTCAGTGAATTAACAAGGATTCAGTGCCTGGGAGCAAAGAGAGGTAGTCTGGCACAACACACACACACACACACACACACCTCATATTCTTTTCACAGGGAGCAAGTTGAAGACTTGGCTTTGGTTTGTCAACGCTAGTCGCGAGTACTCGTCATACTCGCATACCGACCTGCTAATCAAAAAGGCCATCCACAGGAGGACTCTGGGAATGCTTGCAATGACAAAGAGTGCGGAACAAGAAAACCAGGGTCTGCACGAACTACATTAAGACTTTACCAAGTCGCCCTTTAGGTGCAGAAACACATTATTCGGTTACGGGGTCAGGGAGCCAATTAAAAAAATAATTGAAATGCAAAATTTACATTTACACTGCAGTGTTGTGTACCTTATCTGGATCGACTGTGCATTTTCCCCCATTCAGACTCACTCAGAGAATGTACTCAAATATTCGGTAACATACAAACCAGCGAGCACTTCACGTAAAAAAATAAATGTTTGAGCCGGAGCTGCGCCATCGGAGCTCGACTCAGCTTTCTCCTTAAGACGAACCAATGGGACTGTCCGTGTACGGTAAAAAGAAAAGAACTTTGGATATGCTTTTGATCAGCATCTATCAAATCGTCCACTCTCTCTCTTCAAGTATAGTACATCGTTGTGGATTCTGTCTCCTTACTGCTGCTTTCCCTCACTGGGTCATGAACTCAGCAGGCTCATGTGCTCCTTCTACCTTCTCTGCAAACCTCCGGCCAGCACAGCACACTGGAGGAGGGGAAGGAAGCAGAGTGCATGGTGGCGGCCTGATGGGGTGGGATGTTGGGCTTAGAACAGAGCAATGTTAGCCAGATAGCCATAGCATCGACAGCCGGAGTCCTCGGAAAGCACTACTGGACCGGCGCAGCAGGCTACTTCTTTCTGTTGTGCTGCCTCCTCGCCTGCAGCCTCTGCCGCGCTCCGGATGGTTTTGATCCGGCTCCGATTGAGAAGGAGGGGGCTGCTGGAGAGCCTGTTAAATGAGACGCATACATACAGACATGTAACTGCATTTCTACTACTGAGTATTCATTTCTAGTTGTTCTGAACAAGCGGAATCGTTTCAAAGCAGCCTCTCTAATTTAGTTACGGGTTAATATGAGGATCTCTCCTCTCCTGCTTCTTGGCCTGAGTTAAGATGCTCGACAAAGACGGGCTAAAGAAGACCAGCCCCTTTAAAAGGTTTCCACACAGGCCTGCCTCAAGCCCACCTTAAATACCTCAATACATCTGTTTCCACTTTGACCTCTCAGCAGTAGATAAACACACTCAACCACACTGTTCGTGGCAGTAAACTCAAAACCTGACTACGCCTGCATTATTTCAATGTGGCATCGTTTATGACTGGAGCAGCAGATATAGAGGTGGGCAAGGGAGCTGCCAAAAGGCTGCTTAAGGTCGTGGTGGTGGTAGCAGTAGAGGCGGTAGAGAGGGCAGGCAGGGTGGAAGTGGTGTCTAATGGGGAGACGGTTTTCTCTGGCTCTGGAGCTACAAAAGAACAAATACACAAGACGGTCTCAGACATGCTGGAGCTGAGAGTTCTCCTCTGTTTTGGTTAAAACACGTATGTAAACAAGTTGCTGCCATCATGTCTGTGTGTGTTAATAGTTTGAGTAGCTGCTTTTACTCACCAGGCGTCTCCAGGACCTTCTGGATCTTACTGATTGCAGCCCTTTTCTCTTCATCCAGATCTTTAACAGTAACTGTGTAACCCAGCTCGGGAGGCGGAGGCTGGAAATAAAGAAGCACAGAGTACAATACTTTAACAGCCCAGCATAAGAACGGGGGCTTCTAGTGCAGGCTGAGGCTGTGGCGGTCCTTACCAGAGAGATGTGATCATCCCGGTTGCTGGACACCAGCTGGATCTTCCTTTTTCTTTTCCCACCACTACCAGGAGAGTCTGCTGATGTACTGACTGGGACCTTGGGGACTGGAGTCAGCTTGGCTGCAACATCATTATATAAAAGGCATAATAGATCTAAGCCAATTTAATGTCTCTAAAAGTTTTTTTTCCCCTGAAGTCAACTGCAATCATGTTAAATTTCTGGCATCCACACAACAAAATCCACTCTAAGGATGTTCCCGGAAACAAATTTCTTAAGTTGATCGATGAAGGAGGGAAAAGTGACTAATCAACCAGTTTAAAACCAAGGAAACGATCCAAATTTGGCAGCTTTAAAGTAAAGGTTCAAACAGATGTGTACATACAAAACCTCTGATCACACTTGTCAATAGTCAATTCAAATATTAAATCCTGCTGAAACATGAGACTTTTACAGTGGATAAGACTGCACACACACACAGACAAAATCTGGGAGGAAAATAATGAACTGGATCAGTTCTCAGTATCTCCAGATTCCTCCAGATGAAGAACTGGGAATAATTTAGGAGAGAAATCCTGCAGGAGCGCATGAGATACATGCACTCTTGGTGCATGACCAACTCTATACACACTGCCTGAAGTACATCTTAAGCCAGCACCCTAATACAGGGCTTGGGTCCTTGGGTTAATAAGTGAATGTGTTTGAGTCAAAAGTCTAATTAGTGTAACCCATAATGGCCAAGTGGCAAAATTATTTTAGGAATGTTGAATTACTAGTGAAACTTTTCAGTCAATGTTGCATAAATCGAAATAATCTGAAGGAGCTACAAGACAGCCACTAAAAATGAGACTTACAAGCGATGGGCGTCTTGTCTGAGGGCGTCTGATCTGACTTTGCAGAGGATGCAGAGCTGGGAGACTGCATGTCGTCCTCTCTGCAAATGAAATGAAAAGTTACAAACTGTAACACTGGATTAATGTCAACGGCTGGTTAGGAACCCAGCAGACACACACCTGGGTCTTTTTGAAACTCCCTCTGGAGTTTGAGAGCGAGATGATCCGGGGCTGGACAGAGGGGAGCTGGGTGCTGATGGCTTCTTCCACTGTGAAGGTAAAAGAAGATATAAAGCGTCTGAGCTCCACTGTTTCCTATATGTATGCGCTCCATGTAGAAGCTCAAGTGTCACCTGGTTGAGGCCTAATGAAGAGCTGTAAGAACTCTGGATGGCGTTTCTCCTGGTGCCCAGGGTTCCTCTTGGAGCATGGGCTCCACTGCCAGAGCTGATTGAGGAGGTGCGAGATCTCTTCATGATGGACTCTTCAGCCACTGAGGTCATCCCTCTTTTGAGGCTTCCTGGCCTAGGAAAAGGAAAGGAAAAGCGATGCTCAGGGAACAGTTCCGTACTTCACCCTGCACCACCTGACAGCACAGAAGCAGCAAAGGTGAACTCACTTAGGAACCAGCTGTGACGGCGTGCCATTGGGCAAAAGGGGTTCAAAAGCAGAGTGTGCACTTCCACCGCTGTCATTACGCCTAAGGAAATGAAAATTTATTTAAAAAATAAATAGATAAAACATGGATTTTAAATCAAACGTCTAATCGTTTTTTAAAGATCAGCATGTAGAAGACAAACGTATGTGAAACGCCAGCAGTTTTAACACTTGATACAACGCAGATGTTAAATTCATTCACAAGAACATTATAAGAACGACTTTCCAAGCCGACTACAAATAGACTAGGACATGATGCAATAAGAAAAACTGGTCATTGTGTTTGCAGCTGTACCTAAGAGACCTCAGAGAGCATCAGCAGCAACTAAACATTACTTAAAGTCTAAGAAGGGATCGAGTCGTTTTTTGGGTCCCGATGTGACTGAATCTTGTCCTGATCTTACTGGAACAATGTTATTACTGTTAAAATTAAAATAAAAATTAAAAATAGGTACGAAAAAAAAATAGACACCAGACTAATGATTTTGTGAACTTATAAATCTAACAAAAATATGACAGAAGTGTCCTTAGTTTTAGTCTCTGACAGTTGTCTACACAACCCTGATGAGGCTGTGATGTTCACACGACCGCCGAGTTGCTGCTGTGCTGCATTAAATCTGGGCCTGATAAATATTTCCATCACATAAAAATGTAAAAAGACTAAAACAAAACTAAAATATATTAAAATTTTGTACGTTTTATTGGATTTTCTACCTAGTTTTAGTTTACTGTCATAACCTCAAAGCCATCAGACAAAACAAAGTGTGACTGGGAAACAGTCTTTCACACTCCCTTCCAGCCCCGTACCTTCTTTTGCTTTTCTGCTCAGTTGTAAAGCTCCTGTCCTCATCTTCCACTTCTCTCTTGCGGCTTTCCTTCAACACCCTGAGAACACTTTCCCGGGAGCACGGGTCGGCGGGTGCCCTGGGGAGACTGGCACAGCTCAGATGGTCCATACTAAACAAGAAAGCAGGAGCCAGAACGATTCTGGTCAGTTTTAACAATCAAACAGGAAATCCAGAGCTGAGCAAAACACACGAATCAAGGCGCCGCTAAGCACTGGATAAAAAGAAAGGTAAACAGCCATTACGAGAGTTATATCAACAGGGCGTTGACAAATACTTAACATTAATCTCTTAAAGGCAAGTTGGAGCATTGCTGCATGGACAAGAAGGCACTTGCTAACTCTCAAGGTTCCACTTCATGAAATAATAAATCAAAAACTCAGAAAGCCATGACGATGACTAAAAAGCTCAAGCTGATCACTGAAACAGAAAATGGTAGTGCAAGGTGCGAGCAGAGACCTGGGAGAGCTGTGGTCGGGCCTGGCAATCTTCACTGTGACGGGACTGAGGGCAGCCGGGGAATTGCGAGGGCTGAGGATGTTTTTCTTCCTGAAGCCATCCCATTTGACAGGAGGAAGAATTCCCACTGACGAGACACCCGGCTGCTGCAGGGGGTAGTGGCGCTGGGGGGTGATGGTGAACCTGCCCGCTGGTCCCGGTGTCTCCCTGCAGCACATACAACAATAAGATGGAGAAGCAGTTACATCCAGAACCTAATTCTAATAACGCAGCAGAAATGCAGCGTCTCGAAAGTCTGCTTATGTCACTGAATGTTTTTGTGATGCCACAAACAAAGGTGTGGACTGTTTATTAATATTAAATAACAGCCATTCCTTTGTTGTGGTTCCTGTTTCTAATATTTCATGTCACACACTGAACCTGTGTCAGTATCAGCACCCATGACGGTTGGGTCTACGGTGGAAATAAGTCACTTTATCGGGTAAAAGCCTAATGTGTTACATTATAACATGGCCAATACATCACACCCGCTACACATTACGATTTCCATTTCTAAAGACTTTCTTGTGGACTGAAATTCAGGTTTCCAATAATACCAGATCACAACGTGGAAATGATGACGATATTTTCTCTACCTACGAATTACTGTATTAGGGGAATCCCTGCGCAAATTCCCTTGCCCTGTACATATACATATGCATCACACTGCAGTAATATATATAGTATTTGTATGAGCAGGCGGAGACCTGAAAGGTTGGTCATTAAAACCCGCCAAGCACCTTTTATCTTTTGAATGCTAACAACTCCACCGCCTCCATTCAAAAAGACCGGGCTAGCTTACTTGGGTATAACAGTGATTTGATTTTATTAACCTACCCTGCGAATGAAAGCCTTCTGTTTGGAGTATAGACGGCATGGTTGGGTCTGGTCAGCTTTTCCCGGAGCTGCTCTCGGGGATTTCTCGCAGCTCTCCGCCTCGCAGAGTCGGCGGTTGGGCTCTCCGGTTTCCCGATGTAACTCCCCATGAGAAAATCTCCGGGACTGAAAAGAAACGACTCGCTTGGCAAGGCTTCCCTTCGATAAACCCCAGTTTCAGCGAGTCTTTGTCTGAAGTGTCCCTCTGATTCCCGGAGCTCAGCTCTGTTGCTGCCGCTGCTCTTCGTCCTCCCCCGTGCGGGCACCGAAACGCCGGTCGCCTCCCAGCCCCACAACCAGCGCCGCAGCACGGTCGGGACGTTCAGCCCACCCCGAGGATTCGGGCCTAACCTGGCGGGAAGCGGTTCTCCGCTGTGATAGTAACAGGCAATGCAACAAACTGCAAGAATTAAAATCGCGTAAAGAAAAGTGGGGAAATAATAAAAAGCGAGACTAACTAAGCCTAAAGCAGAGAGAAGCGCTAAATGTTTCTCTCTAGGAGACATGGCGGCAACGCGCCGCCGGAGGACTCTCATATCCCATCATGCTGTTCTCCGACATTGCTTCTTACATTTACTTTTGTATTTACGCGCATTAGCGCCATCTACCGACCTGGGGCTCTAATGGAAATTCAGAGGCTTGACTAACACCGGGGGCGTCCCCGGTTTCCCCGCTCATGAAATGAGTCTCTTCTCCTGAGCATTGCTTGACTAATGGAAGGTTAGCGAATGTAAATTATAGCGGAAAAACTTTATGAGCTCCAGCAGTCTTTCTGCTTATACGTACAGTCCTGTGAAAAAGTATTGGCCGCCTTCCTGATTTATTTTATTTGTCACATTTACATGTTTCAGATCATTAAATAGATTTGAATATTATATATATATATATTTTTTAATTAATATATATTATAAAAAAGGAATGGGGCTAATGGTTTTCAGAGCTCTGTACTGAAAACATAAAATTTGAGTTGGACTGTTGAGTGTAGATTCGTCGTGCTACGCTTGTAGTAGCCAAGACAAGACCACAGGCAAGAGATTTCAGCAAGATGTTTAATTTTTGGGATATTATTTAATCATACATTTCTTGAGGAGTTCATGAATTAAAAACATGAGAGCGAAACATGATGGATGGATGGATAAAAACAGTTTGTTTAACACGGTCCTGGAGAGGGAGATGATGACCGGAGAATGGAGAAGAACTGCACCGGTAGTGATTTTCAAGAACAAAGGTGACGTGCAGAACTGCAGAAACTACATAGGGATACAGCTGAGGAGCATGTATGATATGATAAAGAGCTGTTGAAGCGAGGTTTAGAACAGAGGTGATAATCAACAAGCAGCAGTGTGGCTTCACGCTAAGAAAACACTACAGATGAGATGTTAGCTTTGAGAGTCTAGATGAAGAAGTACAGAGAAGGTCAGGAGGAGCTTCACTGTGTCTTTGAGGATCCAGAGAAAGCAGATGAGAGGGTGCTGAGAGATGAACTGTGGTACTGCATGAGGAAACTCAGGAGTGGCAGAGAAGTATGTGAAGGTGGAGCAGAACATGTATGAGGACAGCGAGGCAGTGGTGAGTGCAGTAATAGTTACAGTTGGATTGACCTGCTACGGTGTATGGTTTGGAGACAACCATTGAGAAAAATACAGAAGGCTGAGCTGGAGGTGGCCGAGTTAAAGATTTTCACTGGGACTGAGGAACTGGTTACAGCAGGATTAGAAATGAGTCCATCAGAGGGACAGCTGAGGTTGAGTTTGGACACAAAGTCAGAGAGGCAAGGCCGTGATGGTTAGGGTATGTGCAGATGAGGGATGGTGGCCCTACTGGAGGAAGGCCACAGAGGACCACAGAGGAGCATCATGGATGTAGAAGAGGACATGCAGAGGGTTGGTGTGACAGAAGATGATGCTAACGATAGAGTGAGGAGGAGGCAATTTATATTAAAACATACAACAAACAACTTCACACACTGAACAAAACAACACCCTGAGATTAATATTCATGGTTGTCATCACTTTAGGGAACATCACAGTGACTTAAAGTCACTTGTGTAATATCAGTGTACAAAAAGAGGTCTGAAAGTCACGAATAGCCATGTTTGGCTTAAAAAAGTGAAAATGACCAGGTTCACCTACTTCTTCCACTAGAGAGCAAAAGGGTTAACTTTCCACCTCAGGAAAATAGGTCAAATTATTGCAGCCATGAATTCTCAGCCCCCATAAACAAGATCTGCTTTCATTTTCTAAACTGCAGAATAACACCCGTCACTCTGCTCCTGTCTCTTGCACTGAGTGGAGACATTTGGACTTCGAAGGTTTTGTCAAATCCGCTGTAGTCCACAAGGAACGCCCCCTTTTCCAGGGAAATGCATGAGGCAAATCGGTGGCCCCACAGAATCTCGTCCTGTGTGTAAGATGTCCTCGCCTGGCACGTCATACCTGCAGCAGGTGGAGCATTAGTGGGTTAGGAAATGCCCTTTATTGGGGGAAAGACCTGACTGATGAATTCAGAACAGCATTTTATCAGGACACGACTGTATGCAAGATCAAATGGAAGCTGCCTTTAGCTTGGTTTCAGTTTGCCAACCATTCAAACGAGGCCAAACTATTACGACACCCTCTAAGGCCACCAAGTTTATGCACAGGCCACTTCAGGTATCACAAGGTCAAATCGGAGTTCAGGTACCATCTTTTCCATGGAGCCACACTTTACTCAGTCCACCCTTCACCTGCTGGACGACTCTTTTTCTTTTCAAAGCAGAAAAACATCCAAAGTTGTAAATGTAGTTGCATCAGAATTAAACAGCACAAGCACAATACTTCTACAAACCTGACGCCTCCACAATGCCTTCCAGGATGACGATAATCTCCAGTATCTCCCTCTTCAAGCGCTTGGCCCCCACCTCCCAGAAGGGGCTACTGTCATTGATGACATGGGTGATGGTTTGGGGCTCTACGAGGAGAAGCCTGTCTCCTCCGGTGTCATAGCCCAGATTGATCTCTGACTGCTCCAGTGGGATGAACTCGCCCTCCTTGGTCTGCCTGGATTTGATCAGCTTGGCCCGGATTTTGGCGTCCACCATGTGGCTCTCTCGAAGATCACCGATGCGGAACAGCAGGCACAGCTTCTCGTCACGCTCGCAGATGACGCAGTGCTTGCTGAAGATCAGCGTCTGGGCTCTCTGCTGCGGCCGGGAGATTTTAACGAACATACACCCCACCATCACAGCATCGATGATGGAGCCAGTGATGGACTGGATCATCAGGAGCACCGCACCCTCGGGACAATTGGCCGTCACCCTCCTGGTGCCATACCCAATAGTCCTCTGGCTCTCCAGCGACAGCAGCAGGGCTGAGAGGAAGCCGTCTACATTTTCAAAGCATGCCTGCCACAGGGAGTCATGAACATGTGCAATGTCGTCACGTAGCCAAGCACCTAAGAAGTATATTCCACCAAAGGACATCCATGTGAGAATGTAGCATGCAGCGAAGACAAGAAGGAACCAGACATATTTGAGGTCTACCAACGTGGTGAAAATATCTGAAATAAAGCGACTCTTGTCTTTAATGTGTCCCAGGTTGACCCTGCACTTGCCATCCTTGGTGACGTAACGCTGGCGCTGGTTGTTGTTAGTGACACACAATGGCGGCTCGTCTCCCAGCAGCTTACAGCGCCTTCTGAAGCTCTTTGCAGGGTGCCACTTCTTCTGGGAGCTTGCACGTTTAGAGTGTTTATTACGATGCACGGGAGGAGGTTTCAAGGTCTCTTCAGCTGGTTGCAGAGGAACTTCTGGGGCGGCGGCCTGCTGAGGAAGGTCAGCCAGAGTGAGCACCTGAGTGCACTGGTTTCCGGGACTCTCGGGTTGACACTGAGACCCCTCTTGAGATGGTGGCTGTGATGAACAGTTTGTGATCATTATGGCCCAAAGTGAATTTACCTACAACCTGAAATGAGACAACAGTGCACAGTATTCACAAAATGACACAGACACTGACATTTCTCCTGCAATAAAACAATTTGAAATGTAAAACTGCTTGAAGCAATGCACATATTTCACGTTTGATTGTTGGGGCACAGCCATCTCAGGTTTTATTCAACAAGCTGAGCACCTCTCTATTTTCTGTCCAACTGAATCAAAGGCTGAGTCTGAGTCCACTCGTACAGGAAGAGGCATCCCAGGAGGACCAGGATCTCCGATTCAGAGCGGATCCAGTTCAGGCTCCAGTCGTTTCCATCCCGTCCCGATCTGTTCACAATGGATTCATTTTCCCGACACAATCTACATTCTTTAATTCAAATGGCTCATCTTCGCAAAACTGTTCTGAAACATTTAAAACCCATAAATCTGAGACATTTCTGCCTTTATTGATTTATCTTTACATTTGAGTGCTCAGGCAGAGTCAGAGCTAGAACGGTCGTCTTTCAGTGAAGCTGAGATGAGATCACATTAGAAACGCTTAAACTTGAAACATTTCGCTCCATATTGAAGCTCCATTGATGATGATCACCCACACACTCTTAGCTCCGGGTGAACACACTCAGAGTTGATCGAACTGACTCTGATCAGCTGCTCTGGAACAGGAAACTCAGAGTTGATCAACTCAGACTTTGTTGAACCTGCCTCCTTATCAGTCACTGCTGCAACTTATTAGACACGAAAGGATTGTCTTAATCCTTAAAATTAATCTGAGATGCACCAAAGAATACAAAGGATTTGAAAAGATTACAGACTGTACTTGCCTGAGGGCTTAAACCTGCAAAGTCCAGATGTGGCAAAATTGTCTTCTTTCTTTAGACAGCGCCGTGTGCACGCCATCACAACACTGACACGCAAAACGTGACCGACTGCTGAATCCCGACTGTGTGTGTGACACATCTACACACTGATGCCGAAGTCTTTTTATCCAAGTACCCGTTTTTAGGTGCAGGTACCTCATGTATACTCACATCGTGTGGAGAGTGAACTGTGCCATATTGATACACAAGTAGCACGAAAAAGAAATCTACAAAATGTATCATAATAATGAACAAAAATAAACACACAAAAATGTTCTACGAATTGGGTTTGAAGTGAAGTTACCTTGAAGCAGCTGTGTGAGATTACACATTGTAATCTCACACATGGTGAGATTTATCTACTGAAAATGTGACTATAAAAAGAGAAAAACCTCACATACCTCTGAAAAGCATGGCCCACGGCGGCGTCCTTCAAGTCGTCAGGGGAATCAAAAGGAGGAGAGTTTATGGTGAAGAGCTGCTGATCTGTGCAGCTGTTTGTCTCCTCCCCCCGACGCTGACAGCAGCCAAAACAAAGCAATGCAAGTGGATCTGGCAGCTCTACACATGATAACTCCCTTTATGTGAACAGCACCTTTGTTAAATTTCAGGTTTCCTCAAATATAAAGTTTAAAAATATGTTTTTTTTCCCCTGCAGCTTTTTGAAAGAGATCAATGAGTCCAAATCTTATAGTCAGAGAGCTGCAGAGTCCAGGGGCCACTGTTACAAATGCTCCAGTTCAGTGAACTCGATTTGGAAATGCAGACAGTTAGCTTGAGCATCAAAGTGAGAGCTGAGTTAGAAGTTACATCAAGGTTCCTGAGGGAAGATTTAGCAAAAATGGTGACGCAGTGATAAGAAATGTCCTTAAGAGATCAAAGGGAGAAGATATAATAGGAAAAAGACCCCAAATCAGAACCTTGTGGTACACCTAGGCAAGAGGACCTGAACTTAGCCACAGACGCTGACACACCCACCCATTATCTCAGTCTATCGAGCAGAGCATGAACATTTAGCTCAGATGCGCTCAGTGAACTCGCTGCCGTACTAATTTCACTTTAACTACTTCTATTTTAAGGCCTTTTTACTAAACAGATTTGTGCCTTTGGAGCACACAGATGGAAGCAAATAAGCAACTGGAAATGACACAAAAGGTTCTCTGAGAAGTATGAAGTCGTATGACATCATGACCTGCCACCAACAGCATTTTGCATTCATCAAGATCGAACAGCTTGGGCAAGGTTTGGAAAAACTGAGTACTTTGGTTTATTTGGATAAGTTATATATGTACACACACGCACGCACACACACACACACACACCATGGAAAAAAAATCAGGTGCTTGAACAAGAAAATTAGTATTAAGTCCAAAGTCCAGGATGGGTTTTATCACAACTTTAAGTTTAGAGGCGCTTAGGTTCAGAAACTCCTGAGGTCACGTCATCGTGTGTGAACAGATGGCACGTTTCTGGTCACACAACCTCAGCTGGCCGGGGAGCAACAAACCCCTGAAGCTATACGACTGGCTGCTAGATGCCGACAGATCTGACATCCCAAGTGACACCTCAGACATTTCCGCGTCGAGCCGTTTAGTCTGCGTACGTGTAAAAGTTTATATTTTATGCATAGAGCAGAAAATGGAAACGAGTAAAGGCGTGATTCCTATTTGATTTTGGCCAAAGCTGCAGCTCTCCTCTCTGTGTTCTGAAACAAGGCTCGAATCAGACTCTTCACCTCTGAGCTGGAAAACTCCAAAGCCAGCGGACCTTTGCCGTCAGTCCACCTGTGGAGAAGAACCACAGACAAATCAGAGAACCACACCAGCCTGTGGAACAGCGATACTGTAACGTAGTTCACACTGCAGCCTGAAGTGACCCAGACCAGATTGTTTTGCCCCTACGCGACCTGTATCTGATCTTTTCATGAAAGTCTGAACAACACAGATCTGTGGGTCACTCTTAGGTTCATTTTAGGCCTGCAGTGTGAACGCAGCCATAATTCTTTAACTGCTTCATTGATTTGCCTGATATGAAGAATGGTTATACTAGAGTTATATGAAACTCTGTGGAAAATAGAGGGACAAAATCCAAAATTCCCATAATAAAATAATGTCCAGTATTTGAACTTTTCTTTAATTGTTATAAGATTTGACAGACGGTCAAACTTGCAAAGAAGACATTAATTTAAAGTCTGAATGCATTTAAAATAATGAACACCAGCATCCTGTAGACAAGCCAATGTTACACTACACATTCCCTTTATTTTTCCCTGCTCTGAAGTTTCTTTCTAACCTGTCAACGATCTCCTGCAGGTTGGCCCGCAGCACAATGACCAGCTCCTTGAAGGTGCCCCACTTCTTCACGTAGAGGGGCACTTCCTGCTGATACTTCTTATTCTTCTTCTCCTCAGCCAGCGGGATGAAGACCAGCGGGCCTTCCTCAATGATGGTTTGACACAAAGTGTGGAGGTGCTCCCCATCCTCAGAGGAAATGTCCTACAGACAGTTTAATGATTTAATTTGTCACTCATCATTTAATAAGTACATTTTGACTATACAGTATAATATGGCATCTTAGTATCAGATCGCGACCTGATCGCTAATGTGAACGGACGAAGAAATAAAACTTCTGGATATTTAGTAAATTTAATGTTAAGTCGGTTTTATTAGTGACACAAACCTCGAGCATCATGACTTTGGCAGTGACTTCTGTGATGGCCGTGTTGAGGAGGTTGCCCATAGCTTTACAATAGATGCTGACTGGAAGGACGTCCTGCCAGACTGTACCCAGCTGCTTCAGCTGATGAATGACCTGCAGTCGACCAAGCAGAGGAGCAGAATGAGGAAAAGGCACTGCGCAGATCAAAGGATGAAGATGGAAATGGACTGGCACTTATATAGATAGTCTTACCGACCACTCAAAGTGCTTTGAATGGACATTTAAAAGAGATTCATTAACCATTTATAAAGGTGGGGGTCCCACCTCGGCGCTGTGCCTGAACTCTTCCCTTTGACGAGCCTTGCCAGAAGATAAAACTTAGTCTCATATATTTATACGCTCAGAGCACAAAGAGCATTTCCTCTCACCTGCCTCACTGCTTTGCTGGCTGCTGTGTAGTTCTCGTCATCATCCAGGTTGCAGAAGTTGTGAGCGGTGGAAAGTCGCTCCAACAGTTCAGCTCTCTGAACGTTCAGCTGGGCTAAGAAGCACCGCGCACCTGCAGGGAGAGATGAGCGTGCTGACGTTTCAAAGCAAACTGCAGATTTAATGCTGATCTTTAGTTTGTACATTAAGAGGAAATTTTGCCTTAAAGTTGCCTTCTGGCAACAGATGACAGTTTATGTGATGGCAACTTATGGCAAAGTGCTTACCCAGCTTCCTGAATCCAGGCACCATGTCAACAAAGGTCACGACGCCCTCGCTGAGAGACGGTGGCAGGTGGTTTCTGAAGTGGTGGCCCAGGGTGAGCAGATGATGGGCCAGGTACATGCAGTTGTTGTGCTGGATGGCAGCCAGGTGAGGAAACTTGAGTAGGTTCTCCCTGAGGAGGAGGAGGAGGAGGAAGAAGAGAAACAAGAGATACTCGTTTACACTTTCGGAGTAAATGTGTTGCTTTGGTGCGAAAGTGCTGGGGGGGGAGGGGGGGTCCTACTTGTGGTACGTCGGTACGACATCGTAGAACAGCTGAAAAATGTTCCTCACAGTGAAGAAGAGCTGTAAAGCACTGAAAAGAAGAAACAGAATAGTTTTTGATTTCAGTGTGACAAAACTCAGCCTTTGTCATCCAGTGGCAGGAGCAACATTTCTGCTGGTGGTGGGACAGAAAAAACAAAAACGGGATCTTTTGGCCTCTATAAGCACTCAACTCGTTGTTAGGACTTCTTATTCACTGGTTACTGTTCGTAAAGTCTGATAAAGCAGTGCTGAGTCGTGCATCTCTAATTAAAAAAATCACACTAAAGCTGCCACAGTCACAGGAGTCTCGGAATTCCCACTGTGGAACTATTATCAGGACTCGTGCATACAGCAACACAACAGACAGTGAGGTCTCTGAGCACTGTAACACACCTTTGTGTCGAGCTGCCAACAGCTTCACATAGCGTGTCGACTGCCAGTTCCATCAGCTGCTGCACGGACTCGCTGATGCGGCAGGCTGGCAGGCGCAGACTCCACGCAGACAGCTGCTTCGAGTTCTCCATTGTCACTTCCTCCTTTAAGCACTCTTGCTTGACCTCTGAACCTGGAGCTGGCAGCTTCGGGAGACGCAACTTTGAGTCTGGTGTGATCTATCGGAGGAAGCATATTTAGCACCTGGACCGATCAAGTTCGAGGGTGAGATGTTGGTTACAATGAATCCAACTTAACAGGTTTCATACAAAAATCTTAAAGTCACAAACAGCTTTTGAATAACTGGCTAAAAAGACGACATTTCCAACATCTTTAGCTTGAAGCTCGAGGTTCGTTTGTCACCAAACGAGGGGAATTCATTCACTCAGCCACAGCTCACACGTACTTTGACAGTGTTGTGCATCTTGGAGGTCATGAGTTTGCGGGCTGCCACGATCACGTCCTTGCACTTCTTGCTGGCAAAGTGGCAGTTGACATCTCTGGCATATTTGAGCAGGTCGGTGGAATCGCCCTGCAGGTACTCCATCTCCTTCAGAGACTGCTCGAACTCCTCTGTTTCCTTTATCACCTTGAGCACAAACAAAAGGAAAAAAGTATATATAGTGCAGCGTCGTTGTGGATTCTGTGTATGCATTACAATGTAATTACACTATAGAAACAGTTTTTGGCCCATACAGTGTTATATTTCTCCAGCTGGCTGCTGTTGGTGGGGATGGAGTGGACCAGGCACTCATGTATGATGGTCCGGGACATTTCCTCCCAAATCAACTCCCCCAAGATAGTCGAGAGCTTTTTATCACCAATGGACACGTCTGAAAAATAAAAAAAAAGTGACTTGCCTTTCCAACAAGACTCATGCAGTATTTCAGGTCAGCATGGATCATTTTTCCTCATATTCAGGCTGCCACTGCAAGTGCTGACTCAAAGAGTCGGTCGCTCTTTACCTAGGAGGTATGAATGAAGTGTCTTGAGCACCAGCAGCAGTTTATTGTAGACCTGTGAAGGTGTGCATCGCCCCTCGTGGCTCTCCTCCAAACACTGCAGGGCCAGCGTGGTTCCATCCCCCTGCTGCTGCGTGACCCTCACTGACAGCGACGCATACATCACTAATGGCTTCAACATGTTCTTCAAAAGCACCTGACCTGAACGTCAACAGGAAGCAGAAGTGAGCAGCTTCAGAGCTCCACAGATTAACTGACTTATTTGAGAAACATATTGATCAGTGTAAAATCTGCCAATAAAAACGGTGCGCAGTACCACAAATATGGTACGGAAAGAAAACTCATTTAAATGAAATAAAGTACCTACAATGTATAAAACACATTTTTAAAAAGGACATGAAAACACTGCTGAGTCACAGAGTTGCTTGTTCTTACTGAAGAGTTTGATCTTGTGCTGAAGGTCTCCTTGGATGGCCAGAGCTTGCAGGACACAGCTCAGCAGGGCAGGTGGTTTGGGTTCACCGCCTTTACTGCACGCACTGCTCAGTTTCAGCTCCACCTTCAGGAAGGACTTCTCCACCACAGGCTCTGTGGACACACACACCCCCAAAAAAACCTACTGTTTTAGCTCATAAAAATCTATGTGTTCAAGCCTGCTAGAACCAGCAGCACTCGAGCCTGGCTCAAGAGTTCACACAAAGTAACGGCACCACCAGACACTTTCCAACCTGTTCTCTCAGGATGACGTACCTTTTGTGGACGGTAACTTCCAGATGACGAGGCGCTTCCATTCATCTCCCAGGTGGTAAATGAGATTTTCCCTCTGAACTGTCAACTCAGAGCTGAGAGCACTGAGGAGCGGCAGCTCAGACGTCTTCCAGCCCTTCAGAGCCGCCACATTTTTCCTCGCCTGAAGAAAATTACATTTAAAAAAAGACTCATTTTTACTGAAACATAATTATGCCTCTATGAAATTTAGGTGGGTGCTTTTTTTAATGTAATTTTAATTTTTCAGCGGGTGCTTCGCTTATAGTCACTGGGGCTTTAAATTAAACACATTAATTATGTCACAAAAATGCTAATCACTGAGAATGCCAAACATAGTTACCTCTGTTTGGAAATTAGCTACACACATTTACAAGCTGACTGACTTTTTTATGGCGAGTTGTGATTGTAATTCGTTTTCAGTTAACTGCAGCTTTTTCTCCTCCAGCATTCTGCAGCACTAAAATATTTTTAACTTGTTTTTCAATTGAGGATGTTTTTTTTTTACTCAAGCATAAACATTTACTTCTATCTAACAACCTTCCTGCTCTGCCACTAGAGTGCAGTATTGCTTAGGTTGGGTAGACATGATGGAAGCAGCTCTTACCTTTTCCAACTGGTTGGCTGCATCAACATACTTCTTCTCCAGTAAAGCCTTGTTGAATTCTTCCATTGCACTGTGAAACTGAGTCACACAGCAGACATTTCAGTTACGTAACAAAAAGCAGGCCCATTCAGCTTATTATCCTGGACAATTTATAAGAACTTTGCTGATATAACACAATTACAAGGTGCTTTGACACACAAGGAAGAGCAGAAAAGTGATTTCAAATAAAAAGACAGACACAAGGTCGTTAAAATAAAGCAAACTGAAATAAAAGAAAAGACATTCTGACTTTAAATAAAGTCATTATGGTGTACCTCTTTTAGGTGTCCAAGCATTGTTATGATGATGGTATTTTTCTCCAGCTGTTGCTTCAGTTTTGTATATTCAGTCACAGCCACGTGGACATTCTGCACCTGCGTGCACATCAACAAACACTTTAAAAGCACACTTCTTAATTATACCACAAGAAAAATCTGCTGGATGAGACAAAAGTAACTGCTGGAAATCGAGCTTGAGGAGAAGAACAAATCCTGGTCTCTTGCTACTCCACGAGACCTGGATTAACTGTCACTTTGAACATTAAACAATTTAATACACACCTCATTCTCAATGCAGTTTTTTAGAGTGTCCATTTCTTTGGAGACTGCATCAACCTGCAGCATCAGCTCCTCTGATGCCTGGAGACTAGGCAGGAAATCACTGTACCGCTTGTTTATCATGTCACACACTTCTTCCTGCAGAAAACACACAAGCAAAGCCATTTCATCCATAATTATATTCATTCTGAGATAATTCTTTGAATTTTACTAATCTAAAACCCACTGAATAAGCTGAGAAGGCAGTCTGTAAACAATTACAAGTATTTGAGTCACAGGCTTTGTATGTATATTGTAATTCACATTACACGGTCATAACACACATTTGTTGATATGAATACAGTAGAGGTGGTTTTGGTTTCCCCACCAAAGGGGGAAAAAGTCAACAGAAAACTGATGAACATAATGTATATTTAAGACGGTTTTTAAAAGTGGGGTTTAATTAACTCACACCTAATTAATTTTCAGTAAAATGCATCCACATCAGTTAAATAAGGTAACAAAGACTCTTCCTGTAAACTATGTGCACTTGCATGTGTAGACACACACAGGCCCGTTCTGAGACAGGTATAACCTGTAAACATACACATGGAAGAATATCTACGACTGTCAACAACTCCTGTCTATTTATACCTGAAATAAACTTATTTAAACCTTCGAAAAACACTTAACCTAAAAGAAATAGCTGCAATGTTGGCAATATGAAACAAGCTCCTTATGTACTGAGCACTTTTATTAACTTATTTGAGATGTCTATGTTTACATGTAAACTTAGATGGTGAGACTTCCATGTTGACAATTTTAACAGCGTCCGATACAGCAGTATAAGCATTTTCATTATATCTGTATCGCGTCTAACGTCTTCTCTGAATCTGATGAGGGGTTAACTCGCTTCTTAAGGTTACAAGCAGACAAGCAACATAACCTAGATATCAGTGCTGATAAACAAACGCAGTAAACTCGCGTTTGAGCTTTACTGACAGTCGGCACGCATCAGTTAATATTATTATTGCCTACATGTTTGTTACTTCAGGTGGTGAATGTGAAGCAAGAACGGCGAGCTAACGGTAAACGCGCTAACAGCTAAGAGTTGGTTCAAACTTTGCTTAGCTTATGCTATGACGCTAGCCGGCGGTTACCTTTGTGTCCTCCACCTTGCGCGACATTTTGCTTATCTTGCTGGCCAGGTCCTCCTTCTCCAGTTTGCCAGAGCTGGCGAGAACTTCAGTCACAAACGACGCCATGCTGTCTAACAACGTTATATTGTTTTAGCAAAACTGTGACAAGTCAGCACAGCCACGGCCTGAGACCCGCGGATCGCTCTGATTGGTCCATCGCTGTGTTTTGACTGTGCCTCCAAACCGCTACCGCCCCCATGCGTTCCCTCACGGTATACGCACATACTGTTATTTAAAATAAGTGAAAAACGCCCCAGCAATTTAAAAAATCTTCTTAAAACAAACTTTCATAACTGTGGAAGCTTGTTTTCCCCCACTGAAAAGAAAACAATTATGGTTAGTAAGCAGAAATTTTGACTTAGTACTCAAAATTTTAAGTTGGTATCTCGAAATTTGCCTGACATGTTTTATTTTTTATTATTAGCCTTGTTTTGTTTCTTCTTGTTAAAAGGGAGTTTTTCCTTCCCAAGTGCTTGCTCATAGGGGGTCGATTTGATTGTTGGGTTTTCTCTGTATTATTGTAGGGTCTTTACCTTACAATACAAGGGTAAGCAGCATGGCACTATACTGTATAAATAAAATTGAATTGACACCTTCGGTCAATAGGGGGCGATAATGCTCCTGTAAGCTGGTTTGTGAACCGCCAAGAAATAGAAACACAAATAAGAAAGTCCCTTATCTCTATGGCAACAGCAACTACCCGTTTACCTTTTTTTTTGCGCTTGTCTACAAAATTGATTTGATTTATATGGAATTAGCCAGGAAGTGCTAGGTGGACTTTTTGCCGCCTGCATTGACAGCCTGGATCAGTGGTTTCCTTTACTAAGTGAAAGGCGGTGTATGTTGACTCCAGCTAATGAAAAGGGCTAAGAGTCAGCAGCTAATCGGACCGCTAAAGAGTGATGGCGGACTGCTGGAGCACCGATACCGGAGAGGCCGTCTATCGGTCCCGGGATGCTGTCAAAAACCTGAGAATAAAGTGGGTTGCCTGTAGCTTTATTAACTCTTTTTAAATAAAAAGACCAACTGAAAGAAAAAAGGGAGTGTTACTGAGATTAAGATGAGTAATTTTAGGACTGTTTTTGTTCTGAATTAGTTTTCTTGTTTTGAATGAAGGAAATCTACACACGTGTAGCCTCAAAAAGTGTTACCTCCACACTTTATTCCAATTTGTTCACTTCCTTTAGGGTGCGTATAGAGAGAGTGACCTCCACATCAGCTCTGTCTCAGCATCTCCAGCAGCAGGTTCTGTCCCAGCAAGACGGAGGAGACATTGAACTGGGAACACTCTCATCACAAGGCCAGACAGGTAAAGTTATCGCAGCGCGCAGGGAGAAACGACTTAGTTCTTCTGTTTGATTTTTTTTTTAAACTTGCAAACTGTGATCAGATCCTGGCCTTGAGGTTTACTGAGGATGTTACCTGATGTATCATGGCTGCATGGCTCCAACCTCCTGCCAGGTTAAAGCTAGTATAAAGATGAGGAGGCTTTTGGCACAAGGTAATAAAGGGTGTTAAATTTAAATTGCCACCTGCTGCTCCTGATTTAACAATAAGCATGCCGTTCTGCATTATACTACGATACAATATATGGAAACCCATCCCATGAAGCCCTCTGCGCACTGTTCTTGAGCTAATCTTAAAGCCACATAAAGTTTGCACGTCTGTAGTGATTTACTCTGCAGAAAGTTGGTGACCTCTGTGCACTGCGAACCTCAGCACCTGCTGACCCCTCTATGTGATTGATCACTCATTAATGGTGTCGTCCTCCAACTCTTTAACCCCTGATTGTTTGAACTGCTGTTGGTGGAGAATTCAAAATCCTTTTCTCTCATGTGATGGATTTTTTTCCAGTCATGATTGGAAGTCATAAACATTATCACGGCCCTGCATCAAAATAGTTGAACAGCCATTGTGTGTCACTCGTATTTGCCCATTGGAGCTTTTACTTTGAAGCATATTTTAATATCGTGGCATTTCTGTTGTTTGACACCAGGTGATAATGAAGAGGAGCTAGTGGTTGGCTGGCAGGAGAAATTCTTCAGTCAGGTAGACTTTTGAATATTTAACCTCCTAGTCCCATAGCAGATTATAATGAAAACAACTAAAATGTTTATATTTAAAGCTGTTTTGGGCCATTATTCTACTGTATATTAATATGTGTGTGTCTGTGGTTCCAGTATGAGATGGAGCTGTTCCAGAATGAGGCAGCATGTCAGACCCCTCTGGACCGTCAGTACCACGCAGAAGTCACGGCCCTCAGCAGGGGCAAAGGTCGACGCAATCGCAGGATTTTCACATACACCGATCATGACCGCTACACCAGCTGCCTTCCCCTACACCAGCTGGTAGGTTGCACTACATCTTAAGACGATTTCGCACGTGGGTGATTGGATAATTTTGAGAAAATCGAGTTGGGATATTTTCCACAGTTTTATGTTCTCACATGTAGCATACAGCAGGAAGAGGTCTGCTACAGATACATTATTAAAAGTACTACCTGGGTAGAAATATTAGTTGTGCTTCTCAGGAACTGGTTCGATCTGACCTCACATGGACTCTGCACAGGGGAGCGGCCTGTGCTAAGGTGCGATCCGTCTGCGTCGGACATTTGTGTTTTTACATGCGGCTCTGTTGGGTCTGTGAAAATGACTTCAAGGTCTCAGCACCATCTTCCAATAATATACATTACAGAATTATGACTACATGCCACCAGATAAAATAAAGCTCAAGTAAGATTTACTTAGTCAAAGCAGGTGAGCACATTTTTTGTGTTCATGTCTTTATGTAATTTACAGAATCACTGGTGTCTGACAAGCATCTTTAAAATAATAATAACAGTGCATAGTGGAGGAGATTCAGTTCATATTGGAAATCCATGATGCATACACAGTACAAAGTTCCACCTTTGCTACACGTGGGCTGGATTTTCTCTTCAAAAGGAACCAGCTTTGGACATTCTCACATTTCTTTGATTTGTGAAAAATAAACCTCAAACGCCAAACTGTGCAATTCCACGTTTGTAAGTTACTTGTGGTTTTTGACCCCCTGACAGCAGCATGCCACTGACATACTGACCACAACCACATCCAACCCAACCTTCCTGGCTGAGAGGATGGCCAGTGTGAGACACCGACGCCAAGACAGACGCACCATGTAGGTGAAACCTTGTTTTCAGGTTGATTGTCTTCCCTGATGAAATGTTTCTTTTTGTCTCTGTGTGTAAAAGTGTTGTTACTCATGTAATGTGTCCTTCTCCTCACCGTCGGTCAGGACATCTACTGTCAGCTGCAGGTATAAACATGTAAAACGTAATGTCGTGTTATTGCCTGGCAGGGATTCCAGTGTCCCAAAATCAAAAATCATCAACTGGGAGCCCACAGAGGAGTTCGTGAGGAGCAGGCATGTGGTGAATAATGCCATGCAGACCATGCACATCATGGGAGACCTGGGTCCCAGGTAAGGGATTCGGTTTGGTTTACGTTTGATCCCTCACGAGAAACACAGAGAAAACCTTCTCATGCATCAGGATTTATTCATCAGGCTTCACTTTACTCCATCACTGGGATTTATTTATTTCTGTCTGTGCTTTTGTTTTTCCAGGCTGGGCCACAAAGAGAGCGAGTGTTTGCTTGTAACCATAAAAACAGATGGCTGTGGAACGGTGATTGTAAAGCCTGATTTTAACAAAGGAAAAGAGCCGTACAGGCAAGTTCAGTGGGGACGTGTAGCACGAGTTCTCAATGAAATATCAACATATTTTAATACTCGTTTTAGGGAGCTAGAGCTGCATTTTTGTATTTGCTCCTGAAACTGAACAGAAAGCAAAGATCTTCATGTCAGAATGTGATGAATAAAATGAAAAGCTGGGCGGATGTTTGTGATGTGCAGGATTGTAACAGACGAGGAGAAGAGAGAAGTTTGGCGTCTTACTGTGGAGAACGTTTCTGCGTCTATGAAAGCCGAGGACAAGGGCAGGGAGCAGAACATGTACAAAGATGTGAGTTCACCTTCGTCACTATTTCTTCTTAATTATAGTCGAAACATTCGAACTTTTCTCTCTTTGCAGCTGTACATAAGGCATAAGGAGTACCTGAATGGCCTTGTTGGACAGGACTTTGAAATGGTAAGAAGGAAAATGCACATTATAGTTACCAAAGGATTCATCATTTAGATTTCTTGTCTTATTTGGGCTGCAGTCCTTTTTCTTAGTGGGCGTTTTTCCTCTAGCCTCCTCTAGGTATTCTGCGTTACCTGATGAACGGAGAGATAGGTGAGTAGGAGAACTGTGCCCATTATTAAAGACACTTTTTATGATTCAAATGTCTTTTTTTCTCATTCCTTTCTCTACCCAGTCTCAGCTCAGGGCTTTGAATACGATAACTTGTACATTCACTTCTTCATGGAGCTGCCCAACAGTGAGTCACATGTTGTACTTCTGACATTTAGGTTTTGTGCACTTTCAAATGGGTTCAAGTGCATTTAATTTGCCAATTGAGGCTAAATTATTATTATTATTATTATTTAAGATTGGTCAAGCTTGCCATTCCAGTCTCTGTCGGGGGTTACCCAGACCTGTCGGACTAAAACATCAGGGAAGGTGTGTACTGAAAGCAACAAACTGCTGGCTGGCCGGTGAGATTTGATCAACTCAGTATTCTCTCTGCCAACAGGAAACCGTAGCTTTCTTCAGTTACCCCTTCAGCTTCGAGGCTTTCTACATGAGTGAAAAAGAGACTGATGGTTCGTATCAGCAACAGATTCTCACATCTTAGTGATTCACTGCGTATAAAAGGTTAAACTTTTTTCTCATTTCAGAATCAGTCCCCCAGTGGCCAGTGCTCTACTTCAAGGTTCTTTCTCTGGACGCCTGGCAGCGCTGTCGGACTGAAGGCTATGGCTACCTGCTATTTCCTGCCGTGCCCGGTATGCCACGAGTACCCTGACTAGTCGATTGAAACAGGGGCAGAAAATATAATAATAATTTCCCAGATTCCAAGATTACATATTCAGGATGAGCAGTAGTCCAGTTACTCTGTCCTAACGTATGATTGTTATGTAGTTAGTATTTTTGCTTAGAAATGACTAAAATGATGCAGGTGTTATTAGGATCTCCTGTTCATCAACTTCATGTTTAATTTAATTTCGTATTAAATTGTTGTGATTAGCTGTAAAAACTGTTTGGGTAATCGCTTCTTTATATCTGGCTGCATTACCTGTTTTGTCTGTGTTTGTGTGTGTGTGTGTGTGTGTGTGTGTGTACCAGGTAAACACACAATGACCTGCCACACGTGGAGACCCCTTCAGATGGGGACGGTTTCTGCGCTGAGGCGCTTCTTTATCGGAGGTTCTCCGGAGCTCGAGGACCACAGCTATGTGAGGATACCAGGGACCTTCAAGGTGTGCTCACAACTCTGTGGAAGCTGTGTGGACATAACAAACGTTTACACATCATTTCTTCTGTTGAGGATAGTTTTTTTTTTCATCCCTTACTTGAGAACCAGTAGAATATTTTGCCTCTGCTAGAAAAAGAGAATGGAAAGCTGCTGAAACAGTGGATTATAAAACAAGTACTTCAGCTTTGATTCGGAAGTTTGACATGTGTGTGCGTGGATGCAGGGGGAGAGGCTGAGTCGCTTTGGCTTCTGCACTGAAACAACAGGAAGTGTCACCTTCACACTGCACTGCATTCAGCAAGCCAGGTGAGAAAAGGCCAGCTTCAGCCAAGTCCAGATAGCAGACCACCACCCAGTGTGGGGTTCATGGCCCTGAATTAACAGTATTGGTAGTTTCTGTAATTCGTCACAGCAGACTCACGCTGCATGTTTTTAATCGAGCAACCAAACACCCATACTGTATGTTCATGAGCTCCTGGTGTTGCAAAAGAGTTAAAAAACCAAAAAAACCTTGCTTTTGCCTGTTTCTTGTTGCATGCAGCTAAAATATTCATCTATACAGATATATTCAGCTTTTTACATTTTATTGTATTTGTATAGTTATTAAATTGCTTTATTTTGTTTCACTTTATTTCGCGCAGAGCCTTTGTTGATGCGGCCATGTTGAAGAAGAGGAGACAAAGAGTTTTTGACCAGCTGGGAGGTTTTAGCCAGCAAGGAGCCATCTGCACCGTCCTGGGTAAGAAGACTGACACAAAGATTCATTTTCAGGGCCCACCAAGGTTAAGTCATGGATTCGTCTGAAGGACAAATCATGTTGAACTTGTTGAGGTACAATTTGGCTCCAGCACTTCAGTCCAAAACGTCTGAGATGTGGATCAGTGGGCTGCACCTCGGTTAGCCTTTGGAAAAACATTAGCTGGAACGTAACATTATTTCAGACCAATTATATGTGAAAATAATGAGAAACATAAACAAACAGTTAATAATGACTTCTTTATTGTGTGTGTTACAATGTTTAAGCATTCTCTTGATGCATATATTATTATATTAGTACTGTCTTTCTCTTGCAGAGGCCTTTCAGAGGGCCAGGAAAAAGATGCAAGAAGCCAGAGAAAGTCTTCCACAAGACCTGATCAGCACTGCTTCCCAGCTGCAGATCGACTCCTCTGCTTAGGTGTGAACAAAAGGAGACTGTTTGGACTTAATGAGTTTAGATTATAAGAGTTGTTATCCATGAATATGAAAACAGGTCTGTTATATACTGTATGTTTGTGGTTAACATTCTGGAAGATGGGAGGTGTAATAATTAAGATATGAATGAATCTGCTAATGGAGAGCAGTGTCATTATACTCATACTATGTATGTTTTTTTATAGTCACTGTTTGCATTAGAGTTAACTAAACAGTGATTGTTGGAGGTGACTGAAGCTTGTAGAAACTTAAAAAGATCAAGTAAAATAATGTTTTTAAAAGTTCGAATGCATATTTTCTATTGTTTACTTCAAATTGTAATTGTAGTCGGCAAATTTGTTGCAATATAAACATTTTACATCTGCCTTTATAACTATTACCATCATCTTTGAAAATGTTGCCAGTTTTTCAAATTTCCTACATTTTTATTCTGGCCCTATAGTAGTTAGGGGTATTCATGCAGCAGTTTACACAGTCCACCATTGCATATAAAAGCTAACACTCCAATAGAAACTCATGACTGAAACTTTGAAGGATGCTTCAGCAAAATTTGTTGCCTTGTTGTCAGTTCAGCTTGAGACATTTATTTCTGTTTATGTGGTTATCTCCAGTATTTGAGAAGTTCTGAGGGCTCAAAATGCTGGAAAGGTATCGTGAATTAAAAAGCTCAAAATTTCAACACTCTGCTATAATTTTTTCAGGACCAGCAACTGTGGGAAACATTCATAGTATGAAGATAAAATTTTGCATGCCTTCATCAGCTGCTCATTTTTAGCACATTTGTATGAAGATGTATTATTCATTTATCTGACAGCTTTAAGTAGCTGCTGCCTCACAGCGCCTGATTTGAAACTGGCCTGAAGGAGGGAGATCTGTGCAGTGAACGTGAAACACTGACTTTAAATGAGGCTGTTTTTCTGGCTGTGAAACACGGTGAGATCCCCAACCAAGAGTTCCCTCTCGTGTTGCATTCATAACTATGGGGGACAGTGGCATCAACAGGAGTCACGCGTGGGATCTAATATGTACTGTAAATGTCCTTCCCTGTTTATAAATACATTTGAACTGATTTAAAATTTTTCGCGGAACCCAATTCAAAGGCGGATATAAATCTTCCAGGCTGATCTGATCACATGATCAGATCAGCCTGCATGTGTGGCATCATTGCTGCTGGTATTTCCCGGTATTTGCGTGTATATTATATATAATGCTTCCTTTCTATTCGCAGATCGAAACCATCTAACATCTGCTAATAGCCATTTTAAATAAACGAAGTGTGTTTGTTACAACAACACATCGTGGTATCCGCAACCTCAAGTGGGAAGTTGTCCAGTTTCCGATGACTGTGAATGCATCATCGCTATCCTTGATTCTCCATCTTCCTCCAAACAGGCGAAGGACCAGCCTGCGTCTGACATCCAGAGGAATATTATTTTTCCTTCTCACATTCACCCAACAAGGTATCTGAGCTATTCTACAGTGAAGGATTTCTTTTAACCTTGCTGTCATCGTTGTCTGATTTTGTGTTTACTGTATTTCTGAAGGGCTGCTCATCGTTTAGCTACCGCAACGGCAGCTCCTGGAAGCTGGGCCGCTGCTCGCGTTTCTATTTTGACGCCAGCTTTAACATAACTAAATCACCCCGTACGTGATTGGAAACGGCAACTTGATGTCAGAAGCTGCCTGTGTTTGTAGTGTGGAGTTAATATCTGTGGTATCGTTGGAAGTAGCGGAGGGGGTTAGCATTTAGCTAGCGTTAGCTTAGTGTAACCGCTGTTCCTCCCGGTTAATTAACGCTAACCTGATGTTGTGGAGGTCAAACGTCGTCACACCCAGAAGCGCAGAGCCGTTAGTGTCACGGCTGGATTAGGCTTAGTTCTGCTTAACGGTACAGATGAAGAAACATGACTAATGCCAGCTACAGTAAAGGTTTAACTGTTTAAGATGTAACGCTACGTGCGTTTTCTTCACGGTAAAACGGAAGCTGGCTGTGCTCCTGCAATAATATTGAAACATTGTTCATACGTGTTGTTAAGTGCAAGTGTTTCTGTGGGTGACTCATTATGTCGTTCCCAAACATCCACCCGTGCCTTTTCCCTGTCCGCTTATCCAGGTCGCCAGTCCGTCATAGGACGAACTCTGAGCATGGTCGTTTACATCCTGCCTCCACTTTTCTGGGGAGGTTTTTAATACTGTGATCAACCCAGATAGAAATGATATGCAGCCTTTCAGTCGCAGCAGTACAAGTAAGGTCAGACAAAAATGCTGATTGTGGGAGTTGATTAATCGATGGGTTCCTCTTTATTCCAAATTCAATGAGGAAGTTGGGGCTCTGATGAGCAGGGTGCAGCACACTGGGAAAGCTCTTTCTTTATGAACTCGGGTGCGTGCTTAGGGGCATTTTGTTTGGCTTTTCTCTAATCCACATTGGGTAAAAACTATGTATTACTCCACACTAATATTTGGTTAAATGTTCCTTAGCAAGTTGCACGATGACCAGATGCTTTTGGTAACCATCAACAAGCTTCAGGTTCAAGTTTAATTTCAGCCTGCTTTAGTCAAACCAAAACCGGTTTTGATGTGTGTTTGAGATCATTCTCCTGTTGGAACAGTTGTTTCTAGCAGTTGAGATGTGGAGGTGCTTCTCCCTCTTCATGACTCCATCAGCTGCAGAGCATGATGCTACCACCACCATGCTTGACAGTTGGTGCCATCAAACCTTTCTACAGTGTTTGGCTCGTCCATGTGGGCAGCTGCTAATTCAGCTGAAGGGTTGATTTTGGAGCAGGGGATTCTTTCCGTCCCACATACTTGTAGTGTAGCCTTGTGTATTTCTTGGGCAGGTATGAAGGAGTTAATTTAGAAACTAAAGCGGTACTACAAACTGTCACTACATATTTAAGGCTGACTGGACAATTGTGTAAAAATTATTTTTTTACAGACTAAAAGGACCACAATCATGACGGACTCCAAATATTTCACAACAAACAAAAAAGGTGAGTTTTGAAGAGGAGTTTCTCCCTTTCATGTGGTAATGTACAGGTTTATCTAACTGCTGTGAACTCTTAATATGACTCATCTTCCAGGGGAGATCTTTGAGCTGAAGGCAGAGCTGAACAATGAGAAGAAGGAGAAGAGAAAAGAGGCAGTTAAGAAGGTCATTGCTGCCATGACTGTTGGCAAGGATGTCAGGTACGCTGCAGAACTGTAACTGTGACAGGTTCCACACAGGTCTGTGATTAAAACAGCAGGAAAGCCAATCAAAAAGAATCCACTTCGCTGATTTCTCGGTTGTGCCGTGTGTTGTCACTGCACTTGTACAAGAGGAAAAATGTAGTTACTCTCCCAAGTAAGTTTGACACTTGGAGAGCTGATTAATCTCACCTTAAGTCCTATTTAACCTCTTTCCACCACCCAGCCTCTGTGTGGACGTTGTTTGCTTTTGTTTCTGTTGTCCTCTGCCGATTTAAAGTACTCGTTCCTGGACTGTTTGACACTGCTGAGAGAGTAATATTAATTGAAAGTCCCAGTAATGGTCAGCGAGCTGACTACTTTGCTATTGATTATAATCAGTCAAGGAAATCTGTCAGTTCGGTGGAAACACAAGAACCCGTTGCGAGTGAAGTGAACTCTTCTGCGAGAGTGTTTGAAGCTCTGCTGTTTTGATGCTTTTTGTATGTCAGACGAGCAGGAAGTGCAAAAGTGATCCCTTTTCTCACATTGTGCTAAAGCTTTTCAGGCATTGAATCTGTCACAGTACAATTCTGTGAAATGCCATGTTAAGCCCATTTGTGCTAATGCGAGTTCATGTCAGTTACTCATCCAGGAAATTCACATTTAGCGAGCGGTGCCCCGCC
The DNA here is from genome assembly GCA_015052665.1 of Apistogramma diplotaenia. Taxonomy (NCBI): domain Eukaryota; kingdom Metazoa; phylum Chordata; class Actinopteri; order Cichliformes; family Cichlidae; genus Apistogramma; species Apistogramma diplotaenia. The sequence goes on along the minus strand of VOQJ01024181.1, from coordinate 13,088 downwards.
TCCAGGAGGATCTCCGGCAGTGAGGACGGAGAAAGCGTCCGAACATTGTCTGGAGCTCATCTTTGAAAACAGCTCTGCAGTAAATTCTAACCAAGTCGTTTTGCTTTGCTATCAGTTCTTTGTTCCCAGATGTGGTCAACTGCATGCAGACTGACAACCTGGAGCTGAAGAAGCTGGTGTATCTCTACCTGATGAACTACGCTAAGAGCCAGCCTGACATGGCCATAATGGCCGTCAACAGCTTCGTCAAGGCAAGGCCCAGAATTAACTGTTCATTAACGGCATCCTACACAGATCTGCTCAGAGGGAGTTGAATCTAAAAATGCTGTCTGTTTTTCTGCTGCCATAGTTGCTGTTTTGCATTGCAAAGACGTGGGTTTCCTACAGGCCTGTGATGGTTAAAATTGTTGTACAGTTTTCAGAGATGTCTGAACAGTTATTTGTTCCACCTTACAAAGCGAATCAGTTTTCAGCTTTAAGGCCTCCTGGTAATAAAATCTTTCTGGGCCTGATCCACAGGACTGTGAGGACCCCAACCCTCTGATCCGGGCCCTTGCTGTCCGCACCATGGGCTGCATTCGAGTAGACAAGATCACAGAGTACCTGTGTGAGCCGCTGAGGAAGTGCCTGAAGGATGAGGACCCATATGTGAGGAAGACAGCAGCTGTTTGTGTAGCTAAGCTTCATGACATCAATGCTCAAATGGTAGAGGACCAGGGCTTCCTGGACTCCCTGAGAGATCTCATTGCTGACTCGAATCCCATGGTAGGTCTCAGTTCTTTTCTAGCTGTTGCTGCTGTCTGAGTTTCCTGTGGATAGTCATGATGGTTTCACATCTGTCTTTTAGGTTGTGGCCAATGCAGTTGCTGCCTTATCAGAGATCAGCGAGTCTCACCCCAACAGCAACCTGCTGGACCTCAATCCGCAGAACATCAACAAGCTGCTGACGGCCCTCAACGAGTGCACAGAGTGGGGACAGACCTTCATCCTGGACTGCCTGTCCAACTACAATCCCAAGGATGAGCGTGAGGCTCAAAGGTAGCAATCTTGTCGACCTTTAGTTGGAACGGGACCATTTGTGATGTTAAGGAAAAGTTACTAAAATCCATTTAAGACCAGACATAAACCAAACAGCATCACTGTGTGACAGCACTGAAAATGATGGCACTTCTCCTACTTCTCAAAGCATCTGTGAGCGCGTCACGCCCCGGCTGTCTCATGCCAACTCAGCAGTGGTGCTGTCGGCTGTCAAGGTGCTGATGAAGTTCTTGGAGCTGCTGCCCAAGGACTCCGACTACTACAACACATTGCTGAAGAAGTTATCCCCCCCACTGGTCACCTTGCTCTCTGGAGAGCCCGAGGTCCAGTATGTGGCTCTGAGGAACATCAACCTCATTGTGCAGAAGAGGTACATGATCAGAGATCAAAGTTGAACTGTAATGATATCTACTTGTTTTAATGTTATCTTAAAATAAACATCCTTAATCTATAGATTTAACAATTTGTGTGTTTCCTGATTGCATTTTCTTCATTATTTTACTCTCATTTGTTGCTACAAAAAATTTTACTGTCACGCACACACTGATGACAGGCCATCGGCTGCTGAGAAAGACACTTTTTCAACTTCTGATATTAGTGTAGCAGACACACAGACTCAACCTTCTTTCTAGCAGCTTGAGGACTATAAACAGCTTATGTTACTGTATAACACACAGTCACACTCCCTCCACGGTGTCTTTCTAATGGACTGGGCACCACACTCCAATGTGCAATGTATTTATTTCGCGCAGGCCTGAGATCCTGAAGCAGGAGATCAAGGTGTTCTTTGTGAAGTACAACGACCCCATCTATGTGAAACTGGAGAAACTGGACATCATGATCCGTTTGGCTTCTCAGGCCAACATTGCCCAGGTACTTCACTGAAAACAAAGCTTAAAGTATACTGTGTTTTTTTTTTTATTGTTCAGAAATCTTTAAGATTATTAATAGAAAGTACATATAAAATAATTCACTGTCATTTTTCAGGTTCTGGCTGAATTGAAGGAATATGCCACAGAGGTAGATGTGGACTTTGTGCGTAAGGCTGTACGAGCCATCGGACGCTGTGCCATCAAAGTGGAGGTGAGAAATATGGCACTGCTCACTCAAACCCTGCTGCCTTTGCTAGTCAGTTAAACTAATAATTCATATATTAATGCACAGGTAAACTGTTGGGACAGCGTGAAACCCCATAAACCGGCACAGATCTGCTGTTTTTAAATCTAGAATTAGTGGCTGCATTTTGTGCGTGCAAAAAAATTTGCCTTAAACAAATGTAAAGACCTCCGGAGGTTCAACTTTCACGTGGACAGAAAGTCACATTTGTCAGGTCCTGCTTACGAAATGCCAGTTTATGCCACATAAAGTGGTGCTGTGAGTCATTTTAAACCCTCGTCCTGTAGTAAAGCTGACACCATGTCTGTCCTGTTCCTCTTCAGCAATCGGCCGAGCGCTGCGTCAGCACTCTCCTGGACTTGATCCAGACTAAGGTCAACTATGTGGTTCAGGAGGCTATTGTGGTCATCAGGGACATCTTCCGCAAGTACCCCAACAAGTAGGTTCCTCCCCGAATGCATGAAAAATGCTTAACAAGTAACTGTCCAATCTTTTGCAGGAACCTGTTAAATAAGATGCACTCCGTCCTGGACCGTGTAGCTCACATCTGTGCGCTGTCCTTCAGGTATGAAAGCATCATCGCCACGCTCTGTGAGAACCTGGATTCTCTGGACGAGCCGGACGCTCGAGCTGCCATGATCTGGATTGTTGGCGAGTACGCCGAGAGGATCGACAACGCTGACGAGCTGCTGGAGAGCTTCCTCGAGGGCTTCCATGATGAGAGCACCCAGGTAGGTGTAATTAAAATAAAATGCAAAAGACAGAATCATTTACGTGCATATAATCTTAAAAGTAGCTGCACCATCAGTGTTGGCAGTAATCTCATGATATCTCAAGTATAGTAAGGCAGGTACATCGGTGCTGGGCCAGTTTAATGTAAACTACAGCACTTAAGTCCTGGAGTCTGTAGATGTGGAGGCTCCCAAAAGAATCCATTAAATCCTCGTCTCAGATCGTCTCTTTCCAAACGTGTTTGGATCTCCCACAGCTACAGTTAGAAGGTGGACTGTTAGAGGCACTGCATGCAAATCACGACCATATTCCAATAGTGTGCGTTGGACTTGCAGGTGCAGCTTACTCTGTTGACCGCCATTGTCAAGCTGTTCCTTAAGAAGCCGTCGGAGACTCAGGAGCTGGTGCAGCAAGTCCTCAGCTTGGCCACTCAGGTGAGTGCCATATTTCATTGTGAAGAAGCTTCACAGGAGTTCGAGGGGAGCTTTTTTGCCCTCTCTGATGAGCATGTTTCACTAACATGTATGAAGGTCTTTGTTCCCAGAACTGTGGTCCTCATGATTTTGTAGAATGTGTTTTCTGCACCTAATAAGCATAATTTACAGCACGTGTTGACCTCTCCTGCAGGACTCTGACAACCCTGACCTGCGTGACAGGGGCTACATTTACTGGCGCCTGTTGTCCACTGACCCTGTGACTGCCAAAGAGGTGGTGTTGTCAGAGAAGCCCCTGATCTCAGAGGAGACCGACCTGATAGAGCCCACGCTACTGGATGAGCTCATATGCCACATCGGTTCCCTGGCCTCTGTTTATCACAAGCCCCCCAGCGCCTTTGTGGAGGGAAGCCACGGAATCCACCGGAAGCATCTTCCTGTTCAGCACAGCAGGTCAGTTCATGAAAACATGCCACATGTCGAGATGAAATTGCATAACTTAAGTGCCAGTTTTATCCATATGGTCCCTTCTTTAAAAGCAGTAAGGCAGAAGTCAGACATTAACTGTGGAGTAGCTCTTTTTGCCTGATGCTTAGTGTTATAATAGTGTTATCAGCAGAAGCAGATCTGCTCTGAATTTGAATTTCTCAGTACATTTCCTTTACCCGTCTAACGTTTTGTCTCACCGCAGCATCGACACAGGCGAGAGCCCAGTGAGCGGGGGGCCGGCAGCAGCCATGGACCAGCCACACGTGATCCCCAGCCAGGGTGACCTGCTGGGTGACCTGCTGAACCTGGACCTGGGCCCTCCGGTCAATGTCCCCCAGGTCTCCTCCATGCAGATGGGTGCGGTGGACCTTCTTGGAGGAGGCCTGGACAGTTTGGTGAGCACATTTATACCCACATTTACTTATGATCCACTCAGCTTTTGTACTTTGTCTTTGCAGCAGTGGGTCTTCTTACCTGTTTGGCACATTGTAAGGAATAACAAGAGAGTGACTTTGTATTTGAGCTTTGACTAAGAACATTTGCTGCATCTCGCTGTAACACATTTGAATGCCATAGCGTTGGGTCCGAGCAGCTGGAACATCTCGACTTCGTCATAATCTGATTTGTCAAATATACCACGCAGAGTTGAATGTTTCCCCAGAAAGTGAGGCCTCCTCCTGATGGGCTCTGCTTGCTAAGAATCTCTGTCTTTGTGTCTTTGGTCTGTCGGTAATGTTTGGATGCTGTCTTTGGTCCTGTAGCTGGGGGGAGACCTGGGCGGAGGTGTTGGGGGAAGTCCAGCAGTAAGTCAAGACCTTCTGTTTGGCCGCCTGCATGCTGCACGCTCCCTGAATTTAACCCACCACATTCGTCTTACGCACACATTTTCAACGGGACCACACACACGTTTTGAGCGTTTGAGCCCATTTTAGCCCTCGATAGGTCATTTAGCTGTTAGCTCTTTCTTCTATAAATGGAACCAAATTTTTCTACGTTGAACCCCATTCATAGGTTTCTAAGTTATTTCAAGGGGTTTGACGATATTATTCCATCGTCAGGTTACATGTTGTAGAGCCGAGACTGAAACGTCCTTCAATAAAATCCTTTTTAACTATCTGGGTTTGTTGAAACAGGATAAATTAGATTTTCATATTTTCCACCAGTCTGTCTTTAACTGCTTTGATTTGTTTACTTTGATTTTACAGAAATTTGAATCTATTAAACATCTAAAAAGCCCCGATATAACATTTATCACTCGTTTCCATATAGTTGTATAATTGAAGAACTTATAAATGTTTAATTAATGTGATGTTGATTCGATTATTTTTGTAATAAATGGGCTCAAACATGCAAAACTAAATTTATAGACTTTTAAATTAACGTCACCCTTGATAATTTTTTTTTCTAATCACGATCTTGATATGATTGATCTCTTGTTTTTCTTCATAATCAGAGGCTTCTTCCTTTGTTCTGCTCTGACATTTTCTTTCTGACCAGTTTCGTAGATTTTTAGCAGATTTGTTACGTTTTCTGTGACGCTTCTTGAAATGAGACTTAGGTTGTGCTTTTGTGTTGTGTTTGTGTTGTGTTTGTGTTGCAGGTGGGACAGAACTTTATCCCGTCATCTGTCCCGAACACCTTTGCTCCGTCACCCACGCCTGCACCTCCCGCTGCCAGCAGTGGCCTTAATGACTTGTTTGAGCTCTCCACGGGTATGGCCATCACCACAGGAGGCTACGTAGCTCCCAAAGCAGTGAGTTCCCACAACTGTGCCTTGGCAGTTACAACACAGCCTGCTTGGATAATGAATTAAATGTGTTCAGTCATGTGCGGCGGTGTGGGGGTGACTAGGAGAAAGGGCAGTTTTTATGGCTCTATTAACCACAGACGGATAAAGCTGAACAGCCATGACGGTAAGATTTGAAGATGCTAAGATTTTCAAAACAAAATGACCAGCAGGGACAGAATCAGAGTGGATGCAGCCGTGGACGGATGTGATGAGAGAGGACGTGCAGATTGTCTTTGTCTTACTGACTGCATTCGTACTTTTTACCAGGTGTGGCTTCCTGCAGTGAAAGCCAAGGGCCTGGAGATCTCTGGAACATTCTCGCGCCGCCAAGGTCACATGTACATGGACATGACCTTCACCAACAAAGCCCTGCAACACATGACTGACTTTGCTATCCAGTTCAACAAGAACAGGTCAGTAACGGGACTCAGAGGGAGTCAGAAATGTGCCACAAATTTTAACATTAATATTTGTTTGTGCAGTTTTGGGATGATCCCCACCAGTCCTCTGCCCATTCACACTCCACTGATGCCCAATCAGAGCATTGAGATCTCTTTGCCTATTAACACCATCGGGCCAGTTATGAAGATGGACCCTCTCAATAATCTGCAGGTACCACACACTCCGTCAGCAGTGGGAACCAATCTCAACATGCCACCAACCTGCAACTTTGTGAACGCGATAACTCGAGAACCACCGGCTGTTCAGATTCACACCATGAATGAATCGAGTCACATTAGTTCCTCCTATAATAATGCCAAAGACAGGCAGCGGCAGAATTCTGTTATATTTGTTATCATTTCAGCATTTCTTACTCTGAGTCTGCTGCCAGGAGGCTGAGGGGCAGCACCGGCAACTGACAGTATCTTAACCTTTTAATTAATGAGCGTTGGGACGTTGCTTGTAATATTCGAGATATATAATGTGAAACATGTTCTCTTGTTTTACAGGTGGCTGTGAAGAACAGCATCGATGTGTTCTACTTCAGCGTACTCATCCCTCTCAATATATTCTTTGTTGAGGATGGAAAAATGGGTATGATTCCTGAAACATTATAAAACAGCAGCAGCACTGTGGCATTAAAGATGGCTGTTACTTTCATTCTCATGTTGGATGTGTTGAGTAAAAAGTGTGATAGTAAACATGTAAATAAACCAAAGGGCCTTTAGCACCAGTTTCAGTGGTTTGAAACACTTTCTGTGTCTCTGATGATGTTTTTCCTTCTTCAGAGCGACAGGTGTTCTTGGCTACTTGGAAAGACATTCCCAATGAGAACGAGCTGCAGTATCAGATAAAGGATTGCCACCTTAATGCAGGTCGGTGCGTTTGTCACAATCTCACATTAGGACATAAAACAGTTTCCACCTGCGTGTTTATTTTCTTTCTCCTCTCTGTAACTTCTGTACTTGGTTGTTTCTCTTGCATATCCAGAGATCAGACAACACTTTTACTCGTGTTAAATGTGACAAATGACACAATGATGCATTTTAATGGGATTTCTTCTTTTTTTTTGGTGATTTAATACATTTTAATTTGATCAGTATAATCAGTGTGGTTGTGCTGGTAACACGTTTCCAGCTCAGCATTGAAAAAATGTTCCCGCTTGTCCAAAAACCTTATTTCTCTCTGTTTTCTTTCCCCACCCACATGCTTTTCTTTGGATACTTCCTTTCTTTTCCACGTGCTGAATGACATCTGTGATCGTAGCAGTAGAATGGCTAACAGCCCGCGGTGGCTGATCAGAGCAGTGCTAGAGTTCGAATTCCCGCCCAGGTTGATTAAAACCCTCACAGAGCCGTTTTACCTTCTGCCAGTAGTGTGCTTTGATTAGCTCATTCATACATTAGTGTGAGCTCCTTTAATTGATATTGTTCCAGTAGTGATAGCACCCTCGTGTGTGTGTGTGTGTGTGTGTGTGTGTGGTTCCTGAGGTGGGGCTGAGGTGTAATCATAACCTAAAAGCCTTCGTCCTGCTCTTGCAGACACAGTGTCAGGGAAGCTGCAGAATAACAACATCTACACTATTGCCAAGAGAAATGTAGAAGGGCAGGACATGCTGTACCAGTCCCTGAAGCTGACCAATGGCATCTGGATCCTGGCCGAGCTCCGCATTCAGCCCGGCAACCCCAACTACACGGTACGGTACCAGCAGAATAACCACTTCTATTATATAACTGTGAACATGAGGAGGCCCATTCAGGCTGTCAGATGTTGTCTCCTGTGAGTGGATTACATGTATATAGCACTTTCTTACCTTAGTAGGGAAAGCCCATGACAATATTCACACAAGATCCCGGTCGGCTCCTCGGGTAGCCTTGCTCAAAGGCACTAAAGTAAAATAACTTCCCTCTTTTGCTCGTCAGCTCTTCGAGCAGCATCTTTGTGAGTGTGTTATTGAATCCCTCTGCTCTCCCCACTTCCACAGCTCTCCCTCAAATGTCGGGCCCCAGAAGTGTCTCAGTACGTCTACCAGATGTACGACTCTGTGCTGAAGAATTGACCCGCTCCGACACCCGGCGACTCTGCTTCATCCTGACGACAAACCGCAGTGTTTTTATATTTTTCTGTATGTGCAGCTGACTGCCAAAACAAGAGAATCCAAACAGTAAAAGATGGATACTAAGCAATTTTGGACATTGAGTTTATTTTTCCTCCAAGAGATCAACAGGGTAACGATCAGATGAGACGGCGGTTATTGGGAGTCATTGCCAAACGTGCTGTTGACGTTTCCTTTATTTTGGCAGTTGAACGCATCATTAATTCTGCCCCTGATTTTACATTTTTTACATCTCAGAGAAAAAACACATTTACCATTCCATCCTTAACTTTAACGTCTTATTGTTGTAAAGATGTGACTGATGATGAAATTGTCCCGAGCGGGGAAAAAAGTGCAGTTCTTGCGATTTGTTCAGCCACACTCCTTTTGATTCGCATCCGTTTTTGAGCCTGGCTTTGCTTCAGTTGTACCTTCAGTAATGTTCATTTGATCTGAGACCAGAAGCTGATGTCTGATTTCTGTCACGGCCGGCGGGATCACTTAGAATTCGTGCAGCACTTAAAAACAAAGACGTGCAGACCAGATTTAAGAAGCACGAGCAGTTAGCAGCTCTGCAACTGCAAAGTCCCGGCAGTTTGTCGCTGTTTGCTTTGCTGTTTGTGATCAGAACCGTTTCCCGCAGCCTTTTCCTGATGTGTTCTGACATAACACAACTGCATTATAAAAATGTACGACGTAATCAGAAATCTTCAGAAGCAGAGCAGCGTAAGCCGTCGTTTAAGCTGTTAAACCGCTCGATCAGCAGGTGACAAAAACCCGCATTTGTCAGTTTAAATTCTTAACGTTTTACAACCACTACACGAAGCACAGCAGCTGATTTTGTGTTCACACTCCAGTGCCACTCTGTTAGTCGCTTAACGTGATTTTTCTGACAGCCACTTTTACTGCAACCACACGTTACACAGCTGTCATCATTCCTATTTATTGTGCATCTACCTCTGTGTGTTTTCACAGGTTTTTATTGTCGCATTAGTGTCACTTCTGTGCTGTGCTTTAAATGTCATTTGAATGCCAGTGTTTTTTTTTGTTGTAATTTTTTTTTATGTATACTGTGGCAAATCAGTCAAGTCAGACTCACAGGACCACACTTACGCAAGCGAAATGCCAAGTTTATTTTTAATACTCTGTCCATAGAACCGTATAAAGGTGGCATAGTGTGAGCTACGTGAACATTTAGAGTGCGTATGCCCAGAGCTGCACTGTAGGCCAGTATTGGTGTAGTAAGAAAATGTTTAGTAATGTATGAAAATCAAGTGTTGCCTCTATTAACTAAAAAGAAAACTGCTTTTTCTCCCCCAGTGTGTCAGTTGTTGGTGACTTTTTGTACATGAAATCAGAACATTAATGTGCCTGCATGAGCTTGCTGTCATTTTTTTACCCCCCTTCATCTCTGCTGTGGGTTTTCTCTAGTTTCAGTGCTCAGCTCCTGACCTCCCGCCTCTGTTGTAGATCTCCTGTTCTTTCCCAATCACAGCATTGTCTTAAACACACTCCTGCGTATAGAAATGCATCCAGAGCTGACGGCAGAAACGGAGCGCATCTGTGCTCTGTCACAGCATCTTATGGAATGGAAACGTTTGTGTCCTTGCTGTAAGCCAGTTGTAAATGATTTGTTACGGTCATAGTACCACATCTCGTGTCAATAAATCATCAAACCCGTGATGGATTGTGTTTTTTTAGAAGAGCAGACTGATGGCGGACTGTTCGCGTTGTTGCGGCCGGACGACGGCACGTATCCTTCCTCTGGAAGGGGCTGCTTTGGTTTCGTGGCTGAAATGTGAAAGCTCGGAGGGGGACTGCAGCTCCGCCTGTAGTGCTGCAGAGGACCGACTCAAAATGATCTCCTAAAATTGCATAAAACACACCTCCGGCACAGTGTTGGTGACCTTTATAAATCTAAATGAACGGTAACTCACGTTACAGACCTGCATCAATGCGCCAATTTACACCAAAAAGAAAAAGAGCCAGTGAGGCCACGGGTCTCTGTGCGGATGAATTAACGTGGTCTTTTGGAGCACCATGACACACTATATTCAATGAACTCAGTTAGCCTCTGCGTCCCTTCGATAGCTCAGTTGGTAGAGCGGAGGACTGTAGGTCTGTAATAGAACAGGAATCCTTAGGTCGCTGGTTCGACTCCGGCTCGAAGGACGGTTTTTGGCTCCTGGAAACGTTAGTGGAATAAAAGCGGGTTCACTAAATTTAGCTGGAGAAAGATATTCAATAACTACGGTTTTGGAAATAGTAACTTATTCACTATTGTGAAAGTATAAAAGAGGAATTACACTGTTAATCCGGTTGGAGCTGTTATTGGGCAATTAAATGTATTTTCCATCAATTTCAAAGTTCAGATATGTTCTCTTCACTCTCAGGTAAATGTTTTCTTTTATTATCTTTACCTTTTTACTGATTCTCCAGGGTGCTTTAGGTTGACCACAGACACATCTGACAAGAGCGATACGATGAATTTTATAAACGGCATCAAAGAAACGGCCAATCATATTTTATCCCATGATGACATAACAGGTGAAAAGTCACTGATAAATGCATCGTGAATAAATCCGTAGTTATTTCTGAAAAGATGCAAAAATGTATAGAAGCTTGTTTCCGCCACTAAAAAAATAAAAGTCGCCATCCATAACTCGAAATTTCGACTTATTATCCCGAAATTTCGACTTAACTTCTCAAAATTTCAAGAAAACAAGTCAAAATTTCGACTTAACTTCTCGAAATTTCAAGAAAACAAGTCGAAATATCGAATTAACTTCT
>VOQJ01024180.1:3816-16676 GCA_015052665.1 Apistogramma diplotaenia | reverse complement strand
CTGATTCTGATTCTCCATCAGATTACCCACCCCCACCACCCAATCTGTAACCAATCACTTGGCAAACTTTTCACAAAAGAGCTCCTCTTTTCCTTGCCGTAAGTGACACCCAGCTTGTTCCATTTCATTTCTATCCTTGCGCATCTCTAATCACTGCTCCTCAGCTTGTAGCCATGTGGGTCGGAGACAAACTAGCCGGTAAATCCAACAGTCCCTGAATGATCTTAGCTAAGTCATGATGTGCCACACTGTGAAGTAACGTTAGCTAGGAAGTCTGCGCATTATCACCACAACACAAATCAGTGCCGTGCCTCGAGAAATGGGCTGAAGATCTTAATACACTTAGCTTGTGTGTAACAGTCGCTCCAATGCAAAGAAGTTGACTAAGGATATAACGGAGTTGAATTCAAGTGGGGGGTAGGAGAGTGAGGTTTAGCTAACGGTCGACTGACGCAGGAGCCACTTTCCCATCAACGTTAACGTAAAGATAACTGTCCACAGGCAACAACTAGCCCCCTTAAGCTTAGCTTAAATACAGCAGGACGAGCCCACCTCAAAACAAGAACTAGCAAGCCGGTTTGGGCAGTCTGCTGTATCCGCGAGGACCCTCCGAGCAACCCCACTCCCACAACTTCTTTCAGTGGCCTCAAAAGTACTGCGGGAGGAGCGGGAGCAATGAGACAGAACCGTTAACTCACCGGTATGTCCGTATAAGGTGAGGAGAGATATTAAAAGTCGCAGTCCGTTAGATGGCAAAGTCGTCCTGAGCGGTAATCTTTTCTCCATGATTCCTGCGTGTCTGTGCGCCTCGGCACTCTCCGATCCGTCCTCCTCGCTCCTCGCTCGTCCCTGCTCTCTCCCTCTCCCTCTCTCTCTGGCTGGCTCGTGCTCCTGGGGAGCCTCTCTCCATAGCGACCGAGGCGCGTGGGCTGTACCATTCCGCAGGTCAACAAACAGAAAGCGCGCGCGCTGCCCCACTCGTCCCCGGACGGCAGAGCGCGTGCACGGTAGCGCAGTTCTGAGATGTGAGGTGAGCTATTTGTCCTTTGTTTTTTGTTTGTTTGTTTGTTTTTTGCTACTTTATATACAAATTCAGACAAGATAAATTTAGATAACAGGACTATAATAATCTGTACTATAAATTCATTTAATTTTTCAGAAATATTATCTATTTATCCTAATTTATTCATCTTTTCCACTTATCTATTATTTATCTATTATTTATTCTCAGTCTTTTTACTCTTATTATTAGTAGTAGTATTTTTCCATTATAATATCAGTTGTATTTGCCAGAGGGGCTTTAGAAGCCAGGAACAGGTACTGCAATACAAACACTTGATTGTTAGTCATGTAGACACCCCCGTCTCAAAAGCCAAAGCCTCTTCTGTTGATTGTGTTCGGAAAAATCTGCCCTAACGGACTAATAACAATAATACAAGATAAAATTAAGTAAGATATGCTTTTTAAATCCCAAAAGTTGAACTGTTGTTGAACTATTTTTCAGTCTTGTTAACTCAAGACATAGTTTAAGATTTTTAGTTTCTCACACTACCTTTTTTGTTTATAGTTAGCCATAATAACTGGGATGGATGAGAGGTCACAGTATCCAGTTCAGGTATAGGTGAGCCTAACAACCACCACCACACTAAAGTGACAAAAATCACCTGTTTCTAAAAGCATCATTACTTTGGTGGAAAACAAGATGTTTATTTAATGTTTCTTGTTTCATATAAATACATTTAAACAAAGACTAAAAATAGAACTTCTTGGTGTAAACACTCTTGATCATTTAAATAGTGTCAGTTCTTCTCGTCAAGGCAAATGAGGTTGGCCAAACATCTTGGATAACTTACCACAGTCCTCCAATGGATTTAAGCTGGCTCGGTATCTTCTGCCTGTTCATGCAATCCCAGGCTGGCTGCATGATTTGAAACTGGGTCTCTGTGGGGCCATATAAACTATCTGTTGCTGTAAGTTTAGGCTGCAGAATATGGCACCGATCAAAAACCTCCCCAGTGATGGGAAAAATGTCGAAACATCTAAATTGCATAATCATTTTCACATGTAATCCTATAAACCTAGCCACAGCATGGTAGTTTTTGTTGTTGTAGGAACAGCGGGATTAATAAAAAGGGACTCACAAACATTTTCATATGCATGATTGACAGTTGGACATTTGCTATTAGACTCTCCTTCATAAGATTTTATTTTAATAGATTAGAAAGGCTTTTGCAGAGAATAGAGGCTCGATTATATTCAGCATTTTAAAAAGAGATATTGTTTACACCACTATATCAAGATAAACTGACAAGATAAGGATCATGACGTGACTCTGGATTTCACTTAAGAAATTATGTTAAAAACACTTTTGAGGCTGTTCTTTCTTTAAAAAGAAGAAGAAAAAAATTGAAACGTTATTGGAATCAGTGGGAAATCCCCTCGTTTAAGGGCCCATTTGTGAAAACAGGCATTAAATGTGCACAGAACCATTTATTGCACAAATAACCATTTACTTTTTAAGCATGATTATTGTCTTCACAGCAGCAACAGAAAAGTGTTCAATCATAAGGACACAGTGAAGATGTTTTCGGATGGTCTGTGGGTCCTGTGGGGATTAAAACCTGCCTGTTACCCTTCAGCCCCTCTAATGACCAAGCCAAACCTATTTTAAGATTGCATTTTTATAAGCAGGTGCCAGACTGTAAGATGATAGAAGTGCTGCTTTCACTTTACTTTCACTTTGTGGGGACTCTTGGAGTAACGTAGCAGGTCCAGTCTGTCACATTATGTTGATTTTAATCTCCTTAATTCAGTTAGAATATAGAAAAATACATACAGAGACATTGTTTCACAGTCTTTTTGCATATAAAAAGGAACTTGACGATAACCTCTACACACACACACACACACCAGAAAGGCTAACACTGCCGCACCATTAACCAAGCCTGAGTGCACACAGTGTACACAAAGGTTTAAAAAATAGCTTATTAATGTTAACTCAGTCACAGATATGCTGAACCAAAACTGCAGGGGAAACAAAGAAGTGAATGTGAAAGTTAATATAAACCCCAGGAGATCAGTCAGTGAAGGACAAAGCAATCACACGCAGGTACAGCGCTGACAAAAGTGTGCACTCATCAGCGTGAGCGCAGACACACTTTGACTACTCCGTCCTAAAACAAAGTGGTAATGAAACACTCTCGCATTGTTCTTTTCTTTGAGATAATTACAGCTTTTACACATTCAGGAATCCGTTGCTGTTCGCAGCACTGTGTTATTATCATTCACTGAAGCTTGAACTGATAAACTTGCTCGCTCAGCAGTTTTAGGCGGACATCATATTTATTCACTGAAGATAAGCAAAAATGCTTGTTTCGAAGCGGCTCATCACGTCGGTTTCTCTCCGCAGTCACGTCTTCATAGCGTCTATTAGCTCCGAGTCCTCATCAGGGGGACGTGAACTCTGCGGGGAGCCTCCCTCTCTCAGCTTTATAGTGATTAAAGCATGACCCATGATGTGTCACCACACTGTACACCCTACCTTCATACCCTCTGGTGGTTTATTTATATCCTCAAAGAGCTATAAATCCCCAGGTGAAAGTGCTGTCCTTTTTCACCAATCAATCTCCCCTCCTGGGGCACTTTGCACTGGGACCATAGAGTCAGTGCCTCAGGCAGCTTTGTTTCTTTATGAGATGATAATTCACATCTCATTTTCTACCACCAAACGCTTAATGTGTTAATTATATCAACAATTTAGGTAAAAACAGCTTCAGCGAGCTGGCATAAATGCATACTGCTGCATAAATGCTCAAACCCCCCTCAGTAGCACTAAATAGTTTATGAGCATTTATGGCCCATGACATTTGTAATTGTGGTTACCTCACTGAGGTTTTATGCAGCAAAATACTTTTCACAAAGCATTATTACATTTTCTTGCAGGCAGGCAACGCTGAACTGGCACCACCTCCCCTGTGACCAGTGGGTGCACATCCACACAGGCTGTCTGGGACATTTGGTTTTACAGTCTGTGAAAACAGCCTTTGTTAAACACAACATTCCTCACTAGTCACACTGCTCAGCTTGCCCTTGCGCACCTCAAAACCTCCCACCCATTCCTCCCCCCATTGTAGCCACACTTGCAGTCCCATCTCCTGCCAACGTTTGACCATCTAGAACAAGGAGAGGTCACCTCGCTGCTGACGCCACACACTTGTTTGCACCTCCACGCGGGTTTTCTCCATAATGAGCTCTGTATGAAATGACCTCTGTAGTAAGCATTGACCTTTAGAAAGTATATGTGAAATTGAGAGAACTATGAATGAAGCTGAATCATGCATATTAGGTAATAACTGTACGTACAGTATATTTAAAACCACTCAATATTTAAAGTTCTCTTAAGACATGCATATAAGTAGGAACTGAACTGTTACAGTGTTTGGAGTTCAACCTAATTAAAATTCATACAGAGTTGCACTATATGTGCACACGCTGATTCAGGGACAAAATGCCATATGTAAATATGCCGTGCAGTCTGGGGCGCCTATTTAATCACAACCATCAACAAAAAACAAACAGCAAAACAAAAAATATAGGTTTGAACTGATGGACTAAAATGCGAGTTGCATCTTGCATAGAGAAAATACCTGTGACATGATTTAAGGGCGTAAATATAACGCATCCACAGCTGAAGCAGAAGACACAGCAGATGTGTATCAGTGGACGGAGATCGCCATCTGCTGGAATAAAGCATAAACTAAAATAATTGTATTATAAAATGGGAATTTATAGGTTTCACTTTGGAAAACTGATCCAAAGGAAAACCCTCTTCAAATGCAAGTGAGGTCACTCTGCATTCATCACATTTTTTAAGTTTGACTCTCTCAACTGTCAGTAGTTTAGTCACTTGTGTTTTCCATTTCATAATTTAGTCTAAGAATATCATAATTCACAGATTTTTGTTTTCCACAGATATGGTCATGTCTTTTTTCCTGTTCAGTGGCAGGGTGGAAAGATTGCTGCTGCTGCTGCTGCTGAAGTTATGACCGGGGACGGTGGGGTTGGGGGGGGGGCTTGGAAACCTGCCTAAAAGCTCTACTGGAGAGAATCGGGACATGGGTAATTTGCAGCAAAGGTAAAGCTGCTGAGTGAAAAAGAGAGACACAAACAGCAAGCAAGGCGACACAGTTTTTACAGATGATGTTTTCATACGGGTGCGAATCTGTAGCCATTTCAGCTGCACCACCAAAACAAAACATGGCAAGAATTATTGCGATGTGCAAGAGAAGGTGTTTGACAGCCACTCATTTACCGTGTTGACTGTTTGCTTCTGGCCTTTTCAGAAAACACATCTTCACGATGACCACAGGGAATATTTTGTCCACATAGTTGGCAGACGTGCATCTCGTTTGAAACACTAACAATTACATTTGGCAACAATGTAACGTGGACACATTGTTTTCCCTTCCAGCAAATGAAAAGCATTTATAGTGGATCAACACCAGGATACAAAACCACTTTTTTGTGTTTTTTTTTTCTTTTAATACAGGATTTTGTTTTTATTGCAATGAGTTTTGAAATAATACAAAATGATTTCTGTTGGTTCACAATGTGAAAGTAACCAAAAATAAATTAAAAACTTCTTCAAAGAATCTCTTAATCATTAAGATGACCTCTTTTCCAGAAGTTTATGTTAGTATAAGCAAGAGTTTGAACAAATGAGTCAAATGACCAAACCAAACATATAACAGATGATGAAAGAAGACAGTGTAAAGATGACAAAAAGTTGTTGTTTTCTGGTACTTGTGGCTGTTTATTTCAGTCTTCTCTTAGATAAGCCTCAGGCACCTCTTCCTCATCATTATTCTCTAAGGATGCAGCATACTGTGCCATCCTTTCAACCTCCATTACTTTAGTCTCGGCCAACTTCTTATCTGCATCTAGTGAGATTTTTTGTGCCTCCTCCACTTGCGACTGGGCCACCTGAATGTTTGTTCTTGCTGTGACAGACGCATGCTCAGCTCCTGGAAAAAGGAAAAAAAAGGAAACAAATGGAAAGAAAGTTCAAAGACTCACACGACACCCCCCTCCAGTTCAGGCATTAGGTGCAGTCATTAAGCAGGCCCCCTTGTCCGTCATCTCTATTCTGTTTAAATGCAAAAACCTGGCCGTCTGCAGAGCGACAGCAAATGATCCATACGCCGATCAAAGTGCAACACTGACAGCAGCTCAATAGAAACGGCCATGAACGACAAAGCCCAAGGCTTCAATAAGATGAACCCTGCCTCAACGCTACAACCTGACACACAGGCTAAATAACTCTGATTTATTTTTACACACCTGATGTGTATGCCGCCTCAGCTGCTATTTCACAGAGCTTCACCGCAGTGAGCCAGGTCGACTCGAAACGCCTGCAGTCTTCCTGTCTGTCGTTAACCTGCCGGGACAGAGAGAATTACAAAACCAAAGAAATCTATAGCCACACAACTCTGATCTCATTTCTAAACAATGAAAACTTTTAACCAAAGACAGCAACACACACCGACCTTCGCACGCTGGCCAATGATCACCTGCCAGATTGAATCCTCCTCTGAAGGGGTCAGTTTTCCCAGCGAGGCCAGGTATCGTTTTTGAAGGGCAATGAGTGTGTGCACAGCCTGGAACGAGCACAAGGAGTCCAAGTACAGCTTTTCTTTAAGAACGGTTAAGGCAGAGTAGCACAAAGGGTAATTTCCTAGAGTAGGAACACTTTTGAAAGAACTGTAATTGATAAATTCAGGCCTATCCCTAGCCAGGATAGCTTTTCTGATGAAAATGATGTTATTCAGCAAAAGTCACAAAGATCTTTGTTTCTCAAAACTCAAAGCTCTTTGTGTCTTTCACTAAAGAAAGTGGGATAAGGATGTGTGTGTGATTTTAGAGCCAGCATCCCTGTGTTTGACAGCTCTATAATTTGCACCCCTGACCTGTGGTGTGGTGGTTTCTCTGCCTTTCAAACCTATTTCAAAACAAACTCTTGTCTTTCAGCTGCTTCCTTTCGGGGTCACCACAGCAGATCGTCTGCCTCCACCTTCCCCTATCCCTCGCATCACCTTCTGTTATGCCAACAATCTGCATGTGCGTCCTCATTTCATCCACAAACAGCTTCATATTCAACATTCATTGCTAATATGTGAACTATCCCTCCACTGCACATGTTAGATGTCTGATATAGTTAGCTTAATGCACTGAAGCTAAGCAGAAACTAGCACTCCAGTCTGAAAACTAGTGTTTTGATTAATCTTTATTTATTAAGCTAAGGAGCAGCTTGTTGAACAGCTAGGATGAATATTGATTAGGGATGAGGTGCTCGATACTGACGTTTCAACTCAGTGGCAAGCTTATGAAGTGCAGATGTTTTGAAACTCTGCTCTAAAGCGTGATTCAAAAATGCCCGCATCATGTGACCACAGCTGATTGAGGTTTTGGTGCGTTTCACTCCCGTTTCGACAGACGGTTTCCCTGCTGCTTCTGGGTCTGACTGACAGAGTGTAGAACAAACCTGATGGCACTGCAAACTCCCAAAAAGCTTATAAGTCATCATTATCAGCTGCAAGAGGAGGCGTGTCAGCAGCAACCACAGCAAAGAAGTCAACAGTCTGTAGGAACTCTTCCGACAGCTGGGTTAGTGGAACCCACTGTAGCCACAGTGCAACCGCTGATGCACTGCAGATACCCCTAGAAAATACCCCATGTGGTATTTTTGACTGCAGTGATGCATTTGCCTCAAGGACACACAATTCTCCGTTTGGGCTGCATGAGAACATTTCCTGAACTTCTTGCTTTATACCACTTACTTCTGCAAGCTGGACTGCACCCTACTTTAACCATTTTAAAGTGAGGTGCACTGATGCACTGCACTACTTCATAACTTGATCTGTTACATGCACTTGCATTTTGTATCATGTCGCGCTGCACTGTGTACTTCTGGATGTGTCTTGTGGAATGTGTGAGCACACCAAGACACATCCCTGTCACCTGTGTTGGGTGAAATGGTTACAATACACTTTTTTAGTTTTTACAGACTTACTTTGGAGTACTCTGTGATGGTGTCTATCAGAGCTAAGGTGGTCTGAGAGAGAAAAGTGCTTGAACTATCTGTCGCCAGAGACGCTGCTCTTCTGATTAGGGTGTCATGAGAAAGGGGTTCAACCTGCAGCAAACACACAAAAGATTAATGCATACTGTTGGTCATGTAGTGCAGATATACTGCTGTGAACTTAGTAGGTCTGTCTGCTCAGGTAATGGAGCAGACTCACCTGTTTGAAAGGCACAGCACACAGCCCGGCGCCCACAGCTGAAGACGCTACACCTGTGTAAAGAGCATTTGTCCATTTTCCCAGTTTACTGACTGCAGGCTTTCTGCTGCTGAACAGGGCGCGAGCGGGATTCCTGGAAAAACAAAACATAGTTTCACTGGCAACCTGGCAGTTCCGGTGAACTCCATGACGTTGTCACCTGTCTGTCAGGTACCAAAGCTCACAGAGCCACCAAAACAAAACAGAAAACAAAGCAAAATTGAAGCTAGTTCGCAAATTAATATATTTTTGGCGTTTTTATTGAGTCACGTTTGAATTATGCCGCGTCACTAAAAAAGACGCTAATCTAATCGTGACTTTAACTCATAACTTCCTGTTGTCATTCTTAACACTGATATCAAACACAACACCACGATTCTTCCACATTAAAGCTTTTAATTTTTAACAGGCAGTCAGTTCAGCCTAGCGTGTGTTAAATAAACGCCAAATTTCGCCAGTAACATGTTTATTCACACCCTACCTGACGTACCTCAAGTACGCTACACCCCTCCTGAACGCGGCCATGTCGCTCCGGCACTACAAGCACTGTTACGTCATCGAACGAAGAGTTCTACGGAAGCCGAGAAGCGACATTCTGATTATGGCTACAATACAGTATGCGTATTAATTTCTAACGCCGTTATATCTCAATAATATCTGTCGTTATACAACAAAACACGCTGCATAATCTTAATTACATAATTATTCAGTATCACGAGAAAACAAATAGCTTTTTTACTCATTAATGCCAGCAAGAGGATGCAAATTACAGCGGCGCTACAGGGGCTGAGCAAAGAAAGACTAATTTGTATTTTAAACTTAGTAAATAAAGTGCTGTTTTTATTGCCATACATTTCTTTGCCTTTATTTTCCTCGTATCGTCTTAAATAATGCAAAGAATTAGGCTCCTATTGTCGTGCAGCTATAATTTTTCTACAGGAATAAAGCTTCATCATTGATTCTTTACCCCTTTATGATTAAACGATGCACCATGAGGTATTAACGGGTGCTGGTAACACTACACTTGAACTGTTCATCTAAGACAGCTTCTTTTCTTCATTTCAATTTCTCTACAAGACCTTAATGTGTCTTGTGCTGAAACCCAACAGTGACGTTAAAACAAAGCAAAGACAAGGTTGCCCTCTTGTGGTGAAAGAGCAAAATGCACTGAACACCCTTCTCCCGTTTCTCTCTGCATTATTTATAAATTTTAGCCATTAAATATGTGCTGTTATTTTCCTGTAGTTTGTGACTTTTCTCTTTTTTCATCTCACTGTAAAAAATGTCATTACATTTCAATTTAAAAGTTTTCAATAAAGATTTTTATTTGTCATAGATAAATTAGGAAAACCATGGATCCTAGGAAAGACAAGTTAAAATATATTAAAGGGAGACACCCAAATTAAAACAAGTGTTTTGGTCCTTTTGGGGCCATTTTGCACCTCATTGAGTCATCTGAAATTACTACGTCTTTCCTTGTAGTTGTGTATTATTATTTGTGACATCCATTTTTTTTTTAAATTGTGGATTGTGATATTCATAATGTGTGTAAAAGCTTATAATAGAATTTCAGAGGGCACTTCATGTATTCAACCACAGAGGGTCCAAGTTTCCAGCGTAGCCATGATCTTCTCTTTCAGGTCACCTGCTGTGGCATTGAATTGTTTCTTGGTGTTTGGTACCCAATCTCAGAGTGTGGGCATGGCATGGCGCCCCCTTGCAGTAGCATTTGTGCAGTACCTCATCAATCTGTAGTTGTTTCTTGCAACTTTATAAGTACCAAAATCACAACAAACAGTCACCTCAAGGTGCTTTATGTTAAACCCTTACAATAATTACAACAGAGAAAACCCAGCAATCAAAACAACTGCCTACAGTACAGCACTTGGTGACAGTGGGAACGAAAGATTCCCTTTTTAACGGGAAGAAACCTCCAGCATAACCAGGCTCACGGAGGGGCAGCCATCTGCTGGGGGTGAGGGGAGGGAGGCAGGCCAAAACTGAATGAGAAGCAAAATCACATATGCAAGTCTCAGCTTTAATTTGAGAAGGCAATAATAATTTTGAGAGGAAATTTTCTTCTAATAATAGACGTCAGCAGATGCTTTGTGTTTTTTCTTGCTGGTCTTGGAGGCCTTCACTGCAGTCACCTTCAGGCTTTGTTTGTTGTCGACTTTTCTTTTGTGTGGTTTTCTGAAAGTTTAATATCTCAGAAATGAACCAGTGACTGGTTGTGTAGGTGTGACTTGGACCCAGCGTTTTGTGTTTTCACACTTTATTATGTTCAGTTTGATTCGTAGTTTGTTACAGCTGAGTTTTTTTTCTCTCATCAATTGATCTTAACTTCAATTGAATTAAGTTCAAAACTTAATTTCTTCAAAGCATCAACATGTCCGTTAGACTGCTCAGTAAAGCCTGACCATTAATCAGTGCATCAGACTTAAATATGATAAATCTACCGTTATTAATTGGCTATGTAACACAGGCTTTTAAGGTGGTATGAAACCATTTTTTAAAAAGCCATCACTGATCCAGCTGTCTTAGCTAATTACAGGCCAATCTCCAACCTTCCTTTTCTCTCTGAAATCCTTGAAAGAGTCGTTGTAAAACAGCTGACTGATCATCTGCAGAGGAATAATTTACTTGAAGAGTTTCAGTCAGGTTTCAGAATTCATCACAGCACAGAAACAGCATTAGTGAAGGTTACAACGATCTTCTCATGGCCTCTGACAGTGGACTCATCTCTGTGCTTGTCCTGTTGGACCTCAGTGCAGCTTTGATACTGTTGACCATAATATTTAATTACAGAGATTAGAGCATCTATAGGTATTAAAGCTACTGCCCTGCAGTGGTTTGAATTATATCTAATTTTTTCACATAAATGTTTGTAAGTGAGAAATTGTTCTCAAACATTTTACATTTTTACAAATTGTTCGTGTAAATGAGGAGTCCTCTTCACACACTAAGGTTAGTTTCCACAAATAAGTTCCACAGTGTTCTCTGTGAAGACAATTCTATTTACACTATACATGCTTCCCGTAGGAAATATTATTAGAAGGCATAACATTTATTGTTCTCGGCCCCAGAAATCCGAGACACATGGTTCCAGAGTTACTCTGGTAGGTATTACCATGGCCTTAGCTGCTTGAATAAACCTCAGCTGATCCAAAATGCTGCAGCTAGAACACTGACAGGTACCAGAAAGAGAGAGCACATTTCTCCCATATTTACTTCTCTTCATTGGCTGCCTGTTAAATCCAGATTTTTATTTAATATTCTTCTTCTTCCATACAAGGTCTCAAATAATCAGGCCCCATCTTATCGTAAAGATCTCATAGAACCATATTACCCCAATAGATAGTTATGCAGCAATAGGCATTTCTTTTTCATTCACCTCTTTTCACTCTGTTTATACCCCACTCTGCATTTAATCATTAGTTATTATTATTAACTCATTTCCAACTGGTTGTGGTCCATGGTGGATGAGCCTGGTTCTGCTGGAGGTTTCTTCCTGTTAAATGGGAGTTTTTCCTTCCCACTGTCACCAAGTGCTTGGTCACAGGAGGTCGTTTTGACTCTTGGGTTTTCTCTGTAATTATTGAAGGGTCTTTACCTTATTAAATAAATCGTCTTGAGGTGACTGTTGTGATTTGGCGCTGTATAAATCAGATTTGATTTAATTGGACTGAATAAATGTTTGCTTTTTGTTTATTAACTTGGCCTCAAGAGTCTACATTTGGATGATGACAAGTTGAGGATATCTCCCCTCTCTAACAAGCACTGGCTGCTTCCTGTCATTTTGGTGATTGATAAAACTGTATTCAGTGAGATTTATTGCTTTGATATAAAATTGCTTTGACTGCTGTTTCTAACAGAGCTCAGATGTGTTTTTCAGCACTAAAGATTTAATGTAGCTAACCTTTGTACTTCAGAATGTACGAGGGTTCAAGAGTGTAAATTAAACAAATGAAATGGTGCAAATTTTTTGTAACATCATGCATACCATCATTAAATAGATTAATGTTGTACGAAAAACAAAAACAAACAAACAAACAAACAAAAAGCTCAGGCATTTCAGATGATTTTTTTCACGTTATCCAGTGAAGTGTTCAATAAATACCAATGAACTGTTTGTTCATTAAAATAAATTTATACAATATCAGGTTTTATTTGACAGTTTTGAACGAGCTATTCTAATAACTTTAAGATTGTTTACTTCCTAGAACACGTTTTCTCATTAACAGCCTGTCAACAGATCAGTCTTTAAATAATTAATGATGCAACTAATGATCACATTTAATGAGTTTCAGTGGAGATTATTATTATACAGAGGGATAAAGACGACTGGCTAATTATCATCACTATGGCATCAGCTGATGACAAACAAGTCAAAATGAAACTGATGACAGGTAAACACTCAGCAGTTTTAAAACTAAACTTTCTCTCTCTCTCTCACACACACACACACACACACACACACACACACACACACACACACACACACACACACACACACACACACAC
>VOQJ01024179.1:0-15313 GCA_015052665.1 Apistogramma diplotaenia | reverse complement strand
AATGGTTGTCTGTGTCTCTGTGTTGGCCCTGCGACAGGCTGGCGACCTGTACAGGTGTACCCCGCCTCTCGCCCTATGTGAGCTGGGATAGGCTCCAGCCCCCCCGCGACCCCGAACGGGATAAGCGGTTGAGAATGGATGGATGGATGGTAAAATAACTCTCATAATGGGTTATGAATTTAAACTCAATATTGGGTCATGAATTTAAACTTTGAGCAGTGGTCAATTTAACCCAACCTTTGGGTTGTAGTTATAACCCAATGTGCTGGGCTAAACCGTCAACCCAACCCAGTTTAGTTAAGACAACCCAGCGTTGGGTCGGTCCATATTTGACCCAGCGCTGGGTTACGGATTGGGTTGTTTTTAACCCAGCAGTTTTTACTGTGTATGAAGCACATTGCCACTGCCATTTTTTAATGATTTTTTGCCCATGGTGGCTTTTATGGAGACAAACACTGCAACACGCTGACTTCACAAGTTTTTGTGAAGAAAGCGCCATCTCTTGGTGACACTCTGCAATTGAGGGAAAGGGGTGTGTTTATGTGGAAGAAGGAGAAGGAGGGGGGAATTCCAGTTGAACGACGGTCCTCGGCCAGTCGGCTGACAGTCGGCTGGGACGCGCAACTTTGAGTTGCTTCAACTGTAGCAGGTCTTTTCCATTCTTGCTGACCAAGGCATTTAAAGTGCACGCTGTGCTTTTCTGACTACTGCATATGTAAATAGATCTTCATTTCAAATGTAGATACATTCTAGTTATTTAAAAATACTTCTAGGTGGTACTGCTATAATTCACTGTTATCACTGTTATTTTGTTCCTCAAAACGTCTTCAGTTGATCAGGAATGCTGCAGTGAGCACTGACTGGGACTACAAAGAGAGACCATACTGTAGTTCTCCTATATTTCTCATCACTAGCTGCCTGTTAAATGCATAATAGAATTTATTATCATTCTTATGTACAAGAAGGATACTTGAATACTCAGGCCTCATCATATCTCAAAGACCTCATAGCACGATATAGTCCAAATAGAGCTCTTCACTCTCAGACTGCACACTTACTTGTGATTCCCAGAGTTTATATCAGGATTCAGTAGACAGGCTCCCCCTATTATTAGGATTATCTTAAAAAATGATTTCTGATGAAGCTTATACTGTAGTTAGGGTTGGATCAGGCGACGCTGAACCATCCCTTTGTTATGCTGGGGGGGTTCTCATGAAGCACCAAGCATTTCTTCTTGTACACCACTATTGCATTTAATCATTAGATACTTATTTTAAACTCTTTCACGGTGTGTCTTTTGTCTTGTCTGCTGTCTTTTCTTTCCCCTCACCCCCAGCCGGTCATAGTGGAAGGCTGTTTCTCTCTGAGCCTAGTTCTGTGGGAGATTCCTTCCTGTTATGAGGGGGATTTTCTTTCCCACTGTTGCCAAGGGCTTTATCATAGGGTTCATCTGATTCTTAGGATTTTCTCTTTAATAGGGTCTTTACCCTATGATATTAAGAGATTCAAGACAAGAGATATTATCATTTGGCACTATGGAATGAATTTAATTGAATGGGTTCATACATGAATAGCACCACAAGGAAATTTATATATTAAAAAATGTTGGTGGATTCATATTCTTCTGTGGAAAAGTCAACCCTTAGCATCAGAAATAAGTGTTGTCCTCCTTAGTTCTTTGGCACCCACCATCTTTCTGAGAAGGTTTAAATAAGTAGCACCTAATCTTTTGTATTTGTTTTTAAATCTAAAATGAAATGTATGTTATGTTTCATTTATTTTAGTGCATCACCTTCATATATAGACATTGTTTCACATAGGATCAAACATTTGCTACTTCAAATGTGAAGAAAAGTCAACAACTATCCAGGGATGCACTTATTTTTTTCATACGACTGTGTGTGGCTCCCACCAGTGCCACTGTCGAAAGAACAAGTATTTACTACAAGTCAACTTGATAGACTGAATTGAGGATTTTGCCTCTTACATAAACTGTTTGATATCAGCACAACAGGAAAAAAACTGTCACTAGGGACCAGATCTATAATATCTGTCAGCACAAAGTACATACACATATCATAACCCTCACATTAAAGAGAATGTGCACATGTCATGCCAACACAGAGCTGGTGTAAAACAAGTTGAAAAGCTTATTGCAAAAATAGATGTGCTCATAGTATAGTTTTCATTTGTATGATTGATTTTTTTTATCTGGATTCTGGAAATCTTTTTTATTTTTAGATGAGTTTCCTTGTTAATATTGTATTTCTTTTTTCCTCTGTTATGAAGGCTTTTAGAAATCTTTAATTTTTGTTAAAAAAAAGTTTGAACATTGTGTGAAACTGAAGTAAAAACATTGAAATCACTTGCAAATCTCATAAACACATATTTTATTCACAGCATAACACAGGAAAAGTATTAGATGTTTAATGATGCACCAGATGTTTTCAACTTGTGGAAGCTCTGGACTGCAGAGGCAGCCAGTTCAGCACCCAGACTCTTCTGCTACAAAGCCAGGCTGTTGGAATAGCTGCAGGTCAGAGACGTTGTCTAGATGGGAACAAATGTTGCTCTAAAACCACCTTTGATGATGCCTTCCCAGATTTGCAAGCTGACAGTTCCACATGAACTAATGCAAACCCATATTATCAGAAATGTGGGCTTTTGAATTGAGCGCTGATAAGAAGCCAGATGCTCCCCCTCACGTTTTTTTAGGAGAATGTGGCATCCATGTTTTACAAAAAGAAATATAAATTTTGATTTCTCTGTCCACAGAACAGTTTTCACCTTTGTCTCAGTCCCAGAAAAGACACTGAATCATGTTTGCCTATGACTTCTTCTTTGCTTGCTCGAGCTTTAACCTACATTTGTGGACAATGATTTCTGGAAGTGTTCATATTCCCATGCATTGATTCCCATGGCATAATTATGCCTGTTTAAACCTAATTGCAAAATGTTCCTCAAGCTGTTTCTTTTTAGTTCCACTTACTTTTCCACAACATTTTTGCTCCCATCCTAACATTTTTGTCGTGTGGCTGCCATCAATTTCAAAATGAGCAGATATTTTTTTTATGGAATGGCAGCCCTGAAGGATAAGTGAAAGGGAATGAATGGATAGATAATAAAATGTTTCACTTTAAACATATGATGTATTTTTTATGTTCCATTTTGAATAAAAAATGGGCACATGAGATATGAAAATCATTGATGTTTTTATTTACATGCTGCACAGTGTGTCAGCTGTTTTTGAATAAGAGCTGTGTGGTTCACAGTCTTTATTGTGATGGCTGATGGGATATGTACATGTGATAAATTAGTGATAATGGACTGTGTAATCACAATTTTATGATGGCCCCAATAGGTAAAATGTGCTGCAACTTGTGAAAACACCAGCAAATAGAAACATACTGGAAAAGGATGCAGGATTTCAACATGCTCCCCTGGCCCCAATGACTGAGATTCATACTGTAGCAGATCTGTCCCAACAAATTGTTACATAGTTTTATGCATATGACCTCTGACCAACGACCAGACTGTGACCCTGTTCAAGTACATACAGTGCTAAATAATGGTCCACCCACCAAACAACCCTAAAGTGACCACCTTAGTCCACATTCGGTTTAGCGTCTCTTCATATTCTTGCAGAGAATCAAAAATTACAATTCCCTGATGAAATGTTTCTCTGCTAGCAGCCACACACACACATACACATACTCTACATGACAACCAATCCTCTCCACTTCTCTGCGAGGTGGCTTCTGCTAGCTTGATGGTCCCAACATCCAGAGTCTGTAAGGCTGTCTATTTCCACTTAGCACATTTAGCCTCTGTCAGGCTTCACTGCACAATGTCAGAAATACCTTTAGAAAGCTTTAGATGGAGAATAATGTGCACACGTTATGTTTTATGCTACTGTGCCATGTCATTAACGTTGTCTGCTCTCACCTGTAGTTTTATTTTTCCTGTTTACTGCCTGTGGTCTCTCTGTGCTCCTTGTTCTCGCTTCTCTTTCATCTTTCCCTTTGCACTCTTGAACCATTTGGGTCAGCTGGATTCATCATCACCACGAGTTGTTGCTCATGGTTGGTGTCCTGATTTTTGTGGTTCGAATATTGCAGGGTCTTTACTTTGAGGAAATTGTGAATTAGTGCTATTTAATCAAATTGATTAAACTGAATCACTGATAACATTTTATCTGATCTCCTGTAACTTGACTGAATGATTTGATAAACGTTAAATGCTGCAGCACATGGTCAAAAGAGCCTCAGATCACCAAATGCAAACATGAACACTTCAATAAAAACTCCAACTTTATATTTGTTTGTTTTCAGGCTTCAGACTCATAACAGCAGTGGTAATGGAACCCTACCCAAACACTGCTTCACATTCATCCATTTTGCAGTTGGTTGCAAATTGCTTCCTCACTACAATAACAGTAACGCATGGCAGCAGTAATTTCACAGGTATTGTTTCAACACCATGAACAGTCACAGAATGTGGTTTAAACTATTACATTAGCTGCAAAATAATTTACATTTTTCATAACGCAATAAAAGCAATTGTATTTTAACATAAGTCTCCAGAGACAGATTAAAAAAAATCACTATGCTCCTTTTCTTTCTGTCTCGCTTTATTATGCACACACACACACACACACACACACTAATCAGTAATCCCCTCCTTCTCCCAGCACGGTCACTCTGCTTACTGCTGTCTGTCTCCTGGATGCAGAGATTACAGCAGCTCCAATTGTCCTCTGTGCTTAACGTCCTTGCACTTGGCCACTTACTGGTTGTACCTTGAATGAACCATATGTAGACAAAATGAGATTCTGCCGTAGCGAAAACTAAACTTTAATTCTGCTGTGTGGATTATTGAAAAAATCTGTTCGGGAGCCCAGAAAATAAATCTGCCATTGGAAAAAGACTGTGGTGAATTTTGGAAAGATTGTGTATAAATTACTATCTTAAAACAGCTGGTTAAAGACCTCAGGGGGGAAAAAAAGCAATAACAATAACGCACCACTGAGGAGACATAAACTGGTGCCACCCCTGCAAGAGCGAAAACCTCACGAGAGAAACGAGTACTCTTCAGACTCGTTCATGCAGACATGACAAAGGTCTAATGAGCAACTACATGAAAACATCTTTAATGAGCAAGCTGGAACATTCAACCTGTGATATTTTCAGAAAATATACCTAATGCAGAACAGAGGTGAGTAAAACAAAAAATATGACTTCTTCCACAGATCCAAGGCAGAATCGATGGATTCATATTGTTAGCTCCAAATTCTGATCCCGCCGTCTAAATGCTGCAGCACAGATTGAGACTCATCAGGGCACGCAATGACTTCAAATTCATGGTGGTTCAAATGTGTAACCTCAGTTTCCTGTTAACTGGCAGGAGCAGACCTTGGTTGTTCAGGTCGTGTTCTTCCTCCCTTTATTTATTTTTCTCTAAAACTCTGTCTCAGGTGATGTTGAAGGCAGGTGCTTCTTTGGATCCACCTATGGACAAAGTCTTCCTGCTCAGGTCATTCATCTCACACCTGTTCTGAATATTACTATCAACTACATGGTATTTAAGCTGGATGGTGCTGCACTTCTCTGGCAGACTGTTTTGCCACCTTGGAGGTGGTCAGACCCTCTTGGTTACCAGCACTTGTTAGAGATTTTGACTGCTAACCCTCAATTTCTCTCAGCTTCCTATTTATCTACTCATGCTGCCCCACAGAGACCTGTTCTGGCCTGAATCTAAGTGTCTTACTCCTGAATCCACATCTGGAATCCTCTGGGTTCTGCAAAGAGCTCCTCAGTAACTCAGCTGCCTGTCCACTCGACACACTGCTCCTCTCAGCACCTTTGAAAGCTGCCTGCACTCTGGTCACCCCTCCAAAGCCTCAGTATTGGAATCCTGCAAAGTCGCACAGTTCAAAGATCCATTTATATATATCTTTTCCACTCCCACTGTGTCCTGGCTGCGTTTCTGCAGTCAAACTTAGATTTGAATTTCAACATCTGTTTTTCAATAAAGATGTAATTTTTTTCAATAAAAAAAACCTTCCATGAGTGTTGAGTCTGAATCCAATGTCCTACCTTTACATAACCCACTGCTGTGGTTGGTTTTCTGTTGAGGTAGCCCATTTGTTTAAGGTTCAACAGCTGGTGCATTCAGAGATGGTCTTCTACCTGTAATGAGTGCTGATTTGAGTTACTGTTCCCTTCCTGCTGGCTCAAAGCAGTCTGGCTGTTCTCCTCTGTCTTGCTGAAACAATACATTTTGTACAGTTTTACATACAGTTTTACAGTCTGTGCAGTCTGAGAAATGTATGAAAAATTAAATACCTTAAACTTCGGTAATGAAAATTGTTTCTTGTGACATTTTTAGAGGTAGGTTTTTTGTTTGTGTCATGGTCCTGGGCCGGCAGCTCAGCGTTTTGTGCTTTTGTTTTCTATTGAGTTCCTGTTAGGTTTTCTAGTTTGTGCTTCCTCATGTGTCAAGCCTTGTTTCTGTCTGTCATTGAGTTTCCTGTTTTACTTTGGTAAATTCCAGGTCTTTATGCAAGGTGTTCAGTTTTGCTTCCACTGTTCTTGTCTGTTGTTAGTGTCACCTGTGTTCCCCACCTGGGGCCTGTTCCCCTGATCACCTTCCATGTGTATTTAAGTCCCCAGTCAGGATCAGTTCCTTGTCATGTCGTCATCAGTTTCCCCACTGTGTGCGTTCCTGTTCAGCCGTTACTCCTGCCTGTGTTCCTGTAGCTTTCCTCCATGTCTGGTGAATCCAGCGTTGGGGTCACTCTCCTGCCTGCCACAGTGTTTCATGACAGTTTGGGTCTGAAGTAAAGAGCCGTTTTTCACCTGGGCCATTCTGCCAACTGTATCGCTTTTTGAAACCTGCAGAAAGTGTGTACAGATCCAGAACAGCCAGCTTTCCAGACAACTATATTAAACGGATTATTTTTTCCAGTCACATTATATTCCTGTCACGAACATGAGTAGGGCATTGGTCAATGTTGGTCTGGAACACAGACGCTATCTGTAACATAATGACGGCCAATGAATCTTTTACTGCTGGCCAATCTATACAGAAGTCTGATGGTAATACAGTATACATGATGACCCCTGACACTTATATATATAACTTAGACATTCATAATTCACTGGTTTAGACACCCTTTGCTTTATGAACAAAAAATGCTCCCATCACTTGAGAGTGCACTTATTGCTTGACCTATCCCTTAGGTTTTTAAGCAAAGTTAAAATGATCATTCATACCTGACATTAGGCTAAGCTATATTCTCCACATTTATGTTTATTTTTATTGGTGCTGAGAAATTTAGAACCACTCTTATTATTGCTTCATGTTACTAGAGCAACTCACATTTATTTACAGGGTACTTCCCAGTTACTAACCCTAACCCATCCTTAGACATGGAAATTACACAGAATGTAAATGTACTTTTGTGGTACATCACTATAAAATACCTGTAATTTAGGTAAAACTGCTACATAATACGCCCCATCCCCTGAAAAGTACAGCGTATCTACATTGTAATATCAGGGAAACAGCATTGGTTTTGTTCAAAAATTATCAGGGTGCCCAAACTTTTTTAAACCACTGTAACTGTTAACAACTAAAAAGCTTAGAACAAGAGAGCTTAAACTTACATGAACATCAGCTGCCTCTCTGGAGCGTTATAGTCAAAGCATGTACCTGTATCTCATGATGTGAAGTGTCATGACTGCCTCTTTCACAGTTTTCTGAACACCACAAACACCTCTGTTGCTACACTGCAAAAGGCAGAACTTTGCAGGAACTTTAACAATCACAAAAAAAATCTCTGGATGTGGCACGTTTGTCCAAAAACAACACAATTCAACAACAGACTCCAGAAGAAGGACAAAGACTAAAGGAACAGAGAGAAACTACATGTAAAGCAGATTAATGGGGAACAGGAGGATTCCATCAGACACTAAATGAGGGTGGACAAAGTAGAAAGGAGGGAAGTAAAACTTTCAAAATAAAACAGGATTTAAACTGAAACAGAACCCAGACAGCAGGAAGATGTAGGCAGAAGCAACACATGCTCCTTTACTCATTTCCCAAACTGCACATCGTCAGTTCCTCTACCCGATTCTCCTCATCACGTTGGTCCAGCCCGTGAAAGATGCCAGCAGAGGAGTTGAGGCAGCAGACATTTAACACAATAAGTGAGATTGATATGACATTTGATGAATTTACACTATATATTTTTAATTTATATATATTAATTTTTTAAATCTTATTTATACAAATGCCTCCTGTTATATGCCTACTGTCTTCTCTAGATGCATTTTAGGATTTGAGATATCCCTGATATTAAGATGTATAACTGGGTCATAGGCAGGGGAACGCAGTTGTATGGAAAACTCTGGGGGAAAACTATAAAGATGAAGAACTACAACAAGGATGATAACAAAGAGCTACACACCTCAATCCTGACTTGAGCCTTTACTAAAATATATGGTGTGACGTACATTAACAAACCCAGCAACTAGCAGGATTCATTAGTGAGTGGTAACACATTTTAGTGACTCACAGCAAGGATTTTAAAATCATGATGAGCCTAAACAAGATCTCAAAAAAAAAAATTGTAATCATGTTTGAGAACAATGCATCTTACTTCCTTACTGTACTGTATACACTTTCCACAACTCCAGCCTCATCCCGCAATGGTTAACAATTTTGTGTGTAGGTGTGTGCGTGTGTGTGTGTGTGTGTGTACGAGCACGCGTGTATGAGGTGCAGCACTATGGGCTCTGTGGACTTGCCTCTTAAAACGATGGGATTTCACATTTCAGTGGTTTCTTCTGTGCAGCCCTCGGGGTTCCTCTGCTCTCCTTGTTGAATCTTTAGCATCTTCAGCTTTGATACGTATGATATTCAGAGCCTGTGATGTCAAAAGACTACTGCAAGGCTATTAGTACGATATTTTGAATTTCTGGAGGAAAAAAAGAAGCTTTTCTTTTCTTGCAGATTGGTGTTGTCAGCTGGAAAGTCAGTTTCCCTTTAACTATACAGCCAGTGAGCTAAAGCTGTGCTTTGATGCTTTTGATATTGTTTTCGTCTTGTAAAAGGGGCACAGCAATAAGAGAATCCTGCTTTGGTTGAGAGGCTGAGAAATAGACTTCTTATCAAACTTTCAGTACTGCGGCAAAGAGCAATTAATTTTCCCACAAGCCACCGTAAGCATTTTTGTTGCCTTCGAAGACCCCTGACCACTGACTGTTCCACTGCTTATATGCTTTTGACTACCTGTTACGATGGGGGATTACGATGCAAATTGTTGCCTTAATCTTTGGAGTAAAATAAGCTTCTTGGTGTGCAGCTAAGTAAGCGTACACTCTATTCTACTGAAGCATAAGCACTGTTGTCAATATGCAAAGCTTGGTCAAAACCCAAAGTGACATTCATATGTAATATACTGTATGTGTAATCATGAACTTTCAGAATGTGCCTTCACATTTGAAGTACAGTACACCATGAGAGCACAGTAAGCCTTGCACGCTCAGTAATCCGTCTCTGCTGTTTAATCTGCATGCATGCTGACTTGTCGTCACTGTTTTTTTTTCCATTTCACTCACAGACACACACACTGAGATTCATCTTCATATAGTTTGAATGAAAGCTGCAGAGCTGATGTCTTCATAAGTTGTGTCTTCTGCGCCAAGTCAGCTCCACAGTGGAGTCGATGAATGTAAATCCATGCCTATAGATTATCCATTCTCTTCGCACAAAAACTGCCTGCCTCAATCTCCCATTCAGCCTCTTTAAATTCTTTCCCTCCGTATGGATTCCAACACTCAAATGGAATTTTGTGGAAATGCCACAGCGGCTCACCGGGTAAGACTCTGCACTGTGGCGCTTGCAATTTTGTGGGTTAAAAACATTTGATAGCTGCATTTGTGCGCCCTTCTCATGAGCAATTTCCACTCCCTTTCACAGTATAGAAGTTGTTCTAAAGTGTTCCCTTACAGTGAATTCCAATTAACTCCTTGGGATATCCACTCTTTTTGCTCAGATCTCATTAAGATTCAAGGCATTTTGCATAATTTATCTGCTAAAGGGTTTGTGTTATTGTGGGAAGCTGCATTGTGCAGATGTAGGTTCAAATACAGGTTAAGATGTGACGTGATTATTCATGCAGGATCACCAGAACGTACTGTAAGAGGACACAGGAAATGAAATGATACACTTTTTAGCACGCTCATGAATGAACTAAAACATTTCCAGTTTCTCCTCAATAATTTTACACAACCTGTAAAGCACACTTATGGGTTCTATAAGCATCACTGAGGGGCACACACGATGAATGAAAACAATCCTGACTGAACGTAAAGTTTAATCTGTCAAAACAGCATAATTAGTTTTTCAGTTAAATTTATTTAAACAAAAATATAAAACTGAACTGCTTTTTATGTCTTTACACCTGCTTAGTGTACGGTCAATCTTAATGAATGATAAATGTACAATCTGGATAATTTTATTGGTAATTTTCACATTTTTCAGTCCTCACTAATGAAAGGAGACCTGTTGTGTTCATTTCCTCAGCATAGGCTCTCTTGTTGCTATCATATAGAGCAGAGAGTAGAAATCTAACCTTGCAAAGTGAGATTAATAGTGTCGTGGGACTGTGGAAAAAAGGATCTAAATGCAGACGTCACAGACAAAACAAGGTAAATGAAAGTGACCTTTAATCAGTGGTGAGAAGCTCAATAGAGAAGCTTCAACACTGTACTGAGCTTTTAAAAACAGCTTTCAAAACATCGCTAAAAACACCCACGTCATGTGACCATGGCTAATTGATGGTTTGATGTGTTTGATCCTAGTTTCAACAGGTGGCTTATCTGCTGCAAGGGAGGGACCACGATTCCCATTTTTTTATGGACCGCAGCCATTTGGGCTGGACCTTGTAGTCATTTTATTAATGTTTTTCATACTACAGCTTTGATTTATTAGACGTGAGCACATATAAAACAATGTATGAATGTTTAAAAGAAACCAATACTTTGTCTCTTATTAAACTCTATCATTTAAGTGCAATTAAATAAATATCGTGTTTGAATGATTATTGTCATATAGATGAGGAAGAACGTGAGAGAGAAAATGACTGTTGAGGGGAGAGTGAGCAGCTGTAAATTCATAAAATTACCACAATAGAAATGGCCCATGTTTTCAGGGAGAAAAATAAAACAGACACATTGCCAGCTCTTTTTTTTTATTTTCAACAGAAATTTATATTTGCCTTGTTTAGTGACTTTGTCCTCACTAGATTCCAGTACCTGCACACTGCACAGTCAGAAATAGAAGGACTGTACATGCCATTACACAAAAGGCATTACACAATTTTATTATATAATCTTTCAAAAGTCAAAGAACATAAGTTGCAAAATCTAAACTTTTAACCATGAGCATAAAGCAGATGAGGGAATAAATGATTGAATGACAGACAAGGAATGAAGGGAGACTGAGACTTTCTACAGCATATACAGTACACACATAAGGTAATTAGGGTTAGTGGATACACCTGTGTAACTAGACACAGCAAAAAGAAAAAAAAACAATCAAGAAGAAAAAATAAAGGCAAAGCACAAGTGACAAAAGACTATCAAAATAAAACAGGAAGTGACTAAATGGTGAATCACATGATCACCTGCTAAATGCTGGCGGTTCAATCCCTGGCTGCTCCAGAACTATGCATGCCGAAGTATCCTTGGGCAAGATACTGAACCCCGAGTTACTTTCCAATGCAGCAGAGTATGAACGTGTGGAGAATGAATGTGTGTGAATCTTAGTTTGAAAGGGGCAACACAGAGTGATCAATTAACCTAACCCCAGTAAGTGCATGCCTTTAGACTGTGGGAGGAAACCCACGCAGACACGGGGAGAACATGCAAACTCCACAGAGAGGGGAAAGGCCTCAGCCAAGGTGGAATTGAACCCAGATCTTCCAGATGTCACTCTCTGTGAGGCAGCAGTGCTAACCACCACGCCACCATGCCTAAATCTCTAGGCTCATGCCAGGCGAAATAGAATCACTGATAGCCTGGTTTGCCCTAGCAAGTTGAGGTTTGTTTCTTCGGGCTGGTTGTGGGAGTATTTTAAAATAGCCTGAAGCAACTGGATTAAAGCAGGAGGCTTGGGGCAGAAATGGGAGTCAGACCAACCAGGTGTTAGCTGGCAAAGAGCAAGCAAAGCATTGGAAAGCAAACTTCAAACCTCTGCAGAACACAGGTAATAAAGTTTCCTTTGGTGTTAACTGGCAGCCTGCCACTGATTCACTCTGAACACCTAGCATAACATGTGTTAGATTTATTTGCATGGGCAAAATCCACTGCAAGCCAATAGCTTAACTTCACACATCACAAGTCTGAAGCTAAAATTGAAATGCATGCTTTACAATTTGGTGCAAACCAGAATGTTTATAATTGTGTATGTATGTGCTATCTGGGGTCTCTTTAGGCCTAAACAACACAACAACAAAAGGTAAGAAACTCACTAACCTCTATCTTAAGGTCGTTCAGTTCATCACTTCTGCTGTGGGTCCGCAGCAGAGATTTCACAATTAACAGTATTTTCTGTTGGCATAACTAAACCAGCAAGAACTCGTGCCTTAACAGAAAAATCCCTATTACTGAAATACTTTGAGTATTTCTATGCAGTTATTCCTCACCCATTACAATCCAGAGAAAGTGCAAATGCATTGTGCATCGAAAAGATGCCACTACACATAATAGCAATTTGTGGATTTTTAAAAAAAAATTATTTTATCTTAAATAATTTTACTTGTCTTACTAATTTGACCTATTGTTAGCATGTTCTGCTCCATTGTATAAGCCAATAAATACCTCTATCGGCAACATGTGAAACTGTGTGGAAGTGAGCTGTACTGTAAGCTGTTGGGAACCGGCTAGCCCTTTTAGGGTTTGATGAACAGGTTGTCAATGAGATGTTCATTTTTGCTACTCATTTTTAGAAGCGTATAAAAAACTACAAGGCTATGTGACCAAGCCAGAGATTATAAGAGGCTTCATGCCCTACAATAAATGCTCTTTCTATCAGATGACAGATGAATCTAAATTCCTGCCTAGAGATTACACACTCATTCTGCTCAATGGGAAAAGCAAATTGTCACACCAGCCTTTCATTCCAGCCAAATAGTACAGTCAAATCCACTATCTGTGGCAGCTTGGGAGATGGGGGGTGGGGTGGTGGTGGTGGTGGTGGTGGTGATACTTCCAGTTGACAGGGCACATATTTTCTTTTCAATCTCCTGTCTTCACTAAGAACAGCCCTGTCACTCATTTCCATCATAATCCGCTGGTTTCTATGTTTTCTGTCAAGACTGTGACAGATGCTAAACACAGGAGACATACATGAATTTCATCCTATTTATTTATTTATATAACAGCTTTGCATGAGCACCAAACAGGATTCCTAAACAACACGGGCTGATTCAAAATTTTGAACCTGTGCATTCTAGCCTGCGTAGACTAGAATTACCAGAAAAAATTGCTATTGAAATCTCTGTATGACTTTAGAACTTACTGCTGCCATTTAAATGGTGCTAAACTTAGACTACTGTACATGACTTGAATTAACTGATAATAATAAAGCAAAACAAACAGTGCATATGCAAGGTTTCATGCATAAGAGTGAAAACTGGAAAGACTGAGAGCACAGAGAACTGAAATGAATCCAGAACGTCTAAGTTGCTCATTCTAAATGCCACTGACATTTATAACTATGTAAACAAGTAAAGATACAGCATTGCAACAGTCTCGCATAACTCACAGTGACTAGGCTTTTTTTCTCCAAATCGAAAACTGTAATAAGCAATCACATGCTAAGCATCACGACTTAAAAAAAGAAAAGATCCCAAAGCCTTCAGGCTTCATGGGCCAAATATAATTACACTGCTGGCCAAATTTGGCCTGCGAGCCAGAGTTTGACACCTATGCTTTAGATTCCTCAGCTGAAAATTTGTATCCTCTACAGTAAATGTTACAAAAAACAAACAAACAACAACAACAAAATATTCTAATATGTGCTTTATAGCCTATAGCTATTACTTAGCATCTTATCCTCATTATATTGCCAAACCTCAGGTAGTACAGTAGTAGTACTGTCAAATGTCTTGAAAGAAAACACAGATTTTAAAGCACATGGATGCATTTGCTTCACTGCCAGTATGAATGATCTGAAGATGGAAATGATGAAAATTAAAAAGAAAACCGACTCTTTTTTTACATTTTCATTTGGCAGATTTATGTTTTATTTTTTTCACAGGTTCCATTTATGTTGATTCATTTCAACAAACACAGATAGGACTCAAATTAGCCTGCAGAGTTCTGCTGAACTTGTTTCAAATTAGGCCAAAACAGTCAAATAGAGAACTTGTCTCCTGCATTTCACAATTGTTCCGTTCTGTAAAGACTTTTTAAAATGCAAAAAATAAAAAAGGTCAGTCACAGCCAAATGCCTCCAGAAGATAGATTGATATGGTAAAACCAGCTGAATGGTTGGAACACGATCGATGTCATCAGTACAAAAAATTCCCAGTTGGAATAATTCTCCACTGAAACTCCAGCACCCTGAGGCTATGTGAGAAATATAAAGAGGGATGGCAAAGATTAGTGAGTGTTGGAGCTACGTTTCAAGATGGAACACAGAACATTCTTGACTACATCAGAAAGCTGCCCCCACCCCCCAAGATGAGCTGCACCACCAGCTCCACCATCTTGTCTTTGATGAGGAGCTATCATGGACAACCAAGCCCATGTACCACTGACAGAAAGAGGAAGTGGCTGACATCAAGAAATCCTACCAGTGGCCAGAAAAGGCCTACTTAAAGGACAGTACAGATGCTCTAGTAATAGCAGCACAAGAAAAGGCCAAATGCACAACATTCATAGAGGCAGGAGTCTCCCACAGCTGACAGGGCCCAAGATGACAATCGTGCAAGATATAAGATGCAAGATGGGACAGCATACACTGAGAGACTCAAGCATGTGGCTGGGATAGTGTACAGGAACATTTGTTATGCACATGGATTAGAAGTCCCCACTAGGGCTGGGCGATAAAACGATAACGATATGTATTGCGATAGACACGTAATCGATATCAATAGAAAATGCGCTCGATAGAACATCCGATATATATATATATATTTTCATTGGAATAAACCAGAGCAAAGATTCTGCTTCAACACCCGCAATGTGAAGTCGGTCCTCTGGTGCCTAGCAACGTATAGAGTGACACGCTAATAGCCAAT
>VOQJ01024167.1:4288-15239 GCA_015052665.1 Apistogramma diplotaenia | reverse complement strand
CATAGGGCGAGAGGCAGGGTACACCCTGTACAGGTCGCCAGCCTGTCGCAGGGCCAACACAGAGATACAGACAACCATTCACACTCACATTCATACCTATGGCCAATTTGGAGTCACCAATTAACCTAACCCCAGTAAGTGCATGAGTACCCGGAGGAAACCCACACAGGCACGGGGAGAACATGCAAACTCCACACAGAGGGAGGCCTGGGCCAAGGTGGAATCGAACCCAGACCCTCCAGATGTCATTCTCTGTGAGACAGCAGTGCTAACCACCACGCCACCGTGCCGCCACACTGACAACCAAATGATCTGAAATGACCAGAATCATGTGTTATGAAGACTCACGCTGCATAATTATAATGGCTGGATGTGGCTATTCTGAAGGACATTTTAGATACGTCAGTGTTGCCTTGACGACAGCTTTGTGTAACATTGATATTTTAACCCGATTAAAAAGTAGACAATTCGCAAACTGTATGCAAAAGGTGGAATTTTCTCCCAATTTTAGTTTTTCATTTATTTATTTCATTTATTTATTTATTTATTTCATTTAACCTACATACAGTTGGTCCCTTTGAGACTCGGCGTCTCATTTGCAGGAGAGACTTCTTTCAAAAAGCCGGCAGAAAGCTGTTCCTCCACTTTCACAGATGAAGGTTTCAATTGCTAGTTTCAAGTCTCTTTGAATAAAATGTGTTGCTATTTAACAAATGAATTAATTGAAAAAGCAAGCTATGCCCTGAGGCCAGTCTACATTGAGACTGCTTAATGGCTCGCCTACAAGCTCGCAGTGACCCTCTGTTTCACTGTTCAGCTAATCTGTTTCACTTAACAAATGTACATATCCAGATATCTGGCAAGTCATTCGATTTGGCTTCCAGACATTTTCATTCTGACGGTTTCTTTTCTAAAACAAAAAAGAAAACATCAGAATGATGGGCCCTGTTTTCTTTTGACAAACCACTCAAGGTCCAGCTCTTTAAATGATTCAGCCAAAGTGCAATCTTCTATTATTTATGTGAGGGTGGTTCAAAAGAGTGGCGGCCCTTCTGTCACTTTATGTATCTCCATCAATTTGTCTGGGAAAACCTGTTGATCAGAAATTGATCAATACATTTTATTTATTTAATACTCTTTCTTTGTCTGTTTCCCCGTATCTCTGCAGGATATTGACTGGGTGCAGACAGAGAAGCATGTCTTTGAGCAGGCGTCTACCAATCCATTCTTAGTAGGCCTCCACTCCTGTTTCCAGACAGAAAGTCGGTAAGAGGATGGTAAAGCTGACACTTTCCAATATCTCAGAACACCGTCAGGCACAGTTCTTTCACCTCACAGTGCCTTTCAGTGAATGTACTTTGTGGATGGCCCAACGAGGATAGTTATATTTCTATATTTCCTCCATTCTTTCAAAATTGCGACTCTCCTTTTCATCTTGAATTCTATTTTGAGGAAGAGGAAGACAGCACTAAATAATATCCAGTGAGAAGTAACACTTGTGATGCTGTGGCCAAATAAATAAAATACATTGTTATAATGTAACACCCAGTTGTTGCTTGACTGTTCAGATCATTTGTGCTGAATATTCTCTCTCATCTGTAAAGCCCTCTCCACATATGAAGAGACTGCTCATTGCAT
This sequence comes from Apistogramma diplotaenia, assembly GCA_015052665.1. Classification (NCBI taxonomy): domain Eukaryota; kingdom Metazoa; phylum Chordata; class Actinopteri; order Cichliformes; family Cichlidae; genus Apistogramma; species Apistogramma diplotaenia. The sequence goes on along the minus strand of VOQJ01024167.1, from coordinate 13,601 downwards.
CGCTTTATGACAATTGGTCACTATAGGACATTCCTGGCTTTGGTTGCCAAAGTAACCCTCGAATATGTTCACTACCCCCTTATATGTTAATGAGTGGTACCATTGGTTCACACTGATTGTTGCTTGACTCAAATTTGCAAAAGTTTACTTTAGGATCAACTCACTTTGTATCGCCAGCAGTTATTTTGGCATCATTGCTTGATCTCTGGTCACCACATCGCATCATTTTTAATGTGCTCAAAGCTTTTTTTAAAGCACTTGGAGTGCTCATGTAGAGTAGAAAGTGATATATAAGAAAGAGTCAATTTATCATCTGTTTGTTTCCTGTGTGGATGCCACTTAATGCTATGTTGAAAATCTAACCTTGAGGGACAAATTCATTTTGCACATCACCATGAATGTTGAAGAAAACAACAAGCATGCTCCTCGATATTGAAGGCTGCAACCTCTTGACAAGGATAATACATTGTCAGTCTTGAAATCTTTAAAATTAACTAATGCCATAAAAATAGTTACATTATTACTAATTCAGTAACATCAAACAGGGTTTTTGAGTCAAAAGGAGAAATTGCTTTTACAGAAAAAAAAAAAAACTTGAATAATTATTTGGTTCCAGTTTTCTAAACAGTCTTACACTGTATTGCCAAAAGTATTCACTTACTTCCAAATAATTAAATTCAGGTGTTTCAATCACTTCTGTGGTCACAGGTGTATAAAATCAGTCACTTAGTCATGCAGACTCAGTGAATTGCAGTTTGTTCTGTGATTGGATGCCACCAGTGCACCAGGTTGCCAGCTTTCTGCAGAGTCAATCACTACAGACCTCCAAACTTCATGTGACTGTCAGATTAGCTCAAGAACAGTCCATGGAGAGCTTCATGGAATGGGTTTCCATGGCAAAGCAGCTGCATCCAAGCACAGTGCAAAGCCTTAGATGCAGTGGTGTAAAGCACACCGCTACTGGACTCTAGAGCAGTGGAGATGTGTTCTTTTGAGCGATGAATCACACTTCTCTGTCTGGAAATCTGATGGATGAGTCTGGGTTGGCAGTTGCCAGGGGAACGGTACCTGTCGGTACCTGAGGGGGGGATTATGGTGTGTAGTTGTTTTTCAGAGTGGGGCTCAGCTCCTTAGTTCCAGTGAAAGGAATTCCTAATGCTTCAGCATACAGAGACATTTTGGACAAACTTTATGGGAACAGTTTGGAGATGGCCCCTTCCTGTTCCAACATGACTGCACATCAGAGCACAAAGCAGCTCCATGAAGACATGGAGTGAGCAAGTTTGGTGTGGAAGAACTTGACTGGCCTGCGCAGAGTCCCAACCTCAACCTGATAGAACAGCTTTGGGATGAATTAGAGTTGAGACTGTGAGCCAGACCTTCTCTCCAACATCAGTGTCTGACCTCACAAATGCTCTTCGGGAGGAATGGTTAAAAATTCCCATATACACTTTCCTAAGCCTCATGGAAAGCCTTCCCAGAAGGGTGGGCAGACATTATGTGTATGAAGTCAGAAGAGCAAATGTTTTTGACAATATAGTGTGTGCTCTCTAAAGAAACAAAGATTAAAATCCAAAGTCAAGCTGCATGTTTTCTTATACCCTTGATTCAATAAAGACCAGCAGCTACAGTGATGCTCTTATATGCATGTTAACACTATTTGATGGTTGTTGAAGTATCCCATGTTAAACAGTGCCCGTCGTGTGCTGATAAATAATCTCACGGTTTTCTAGGTTATTTCTGGTGATTGAATATGTGAACGGTGGAGACTTGATGTTCCATATGCAACGACAAAGGAAGCTCCCGGAAGAGCATGCAAGGTAAACGTTTATATACCATTTGTTTCTATACATATCCACGTAAATTGTCATTCCTGTCCAGAATTTGAGAATATTAATTTAGATCAAGTACATGATATATATATATGTGTGTGTGTGTGTGTGTGTGTGTGTGTGTGTGTGTGTGTGTGTGTGTGTATATATATGTATATGTATATTATGTGTACTCCTTAACAAAAAAGTAGGTTTTACTTTTAAGTATGAGTGTCGTTTACTTAAATGCCAGGTGATAAAATAAAATGGACCTGTTTCAGGCTAAGGAAGTGCAGCGAGGCCTCTAGGAACAGCCTACACGATCGCAGAATGACATTAAAGTGGGTACATTTCTGATTAGATTTTGGTTACACTGATGTCAGTGTAACCAAAATCTAATCTAACCTAATGGCACAGTGAGCAGGTTACACAGAAAACCCATTTATGCAATTCGAAACAATTTTGAAGTGAACCGAATGAACCTACTTGAGAAGGGTCAGTCCATTGTATTTGACATCAGTGTTTCAGAGCCAGTTCAGGGACAGTGTGACCCATATTTTCATGTAGCTGCAATTTGCATGCAGGCAGTCATAAAGATACAGGTTTGACAAGATGGCCACTGTAAGGATGCGCTCATTGAATGTGTGTGTGGAATTGTACCTGTTCATATATATACATATACATAGATATATATATGTAATATATTGTCATTATACAGCTGTACAATGAAATTGTGTGTGTGTGTGTGTGTGTGTATATATATATATGGTACAGGGTGTGTGTGTGTGTTATTTAAAAGTTTTTTATTTGAGTTTGTTCTTTGTAGTGGTGCACAGCAAGCGTGTGTGCTTGGTTGAAAATGCTTGTATATGCTGTATGTCTTCTATGCACTCAGGTTTAAATATCCCTCAGTGGAATTTGTTTAGAGCGTTCCTTCAAAATATAAGCTCAATGGGAGCTTTAACAGAGCTTGTGGAAAAACTGCCTAACCCTAACTTCGCACTTTCCCCACCTTTTAGAAATATAATGAACACCCATAATTCATTGTAGCTGTCTACTTGCAGGGTACTCCAGCTGCGCCTCTGATAAATACTGGATCAAAGGCTGTGTAATTTAGAGAGGCACTGGATCCTGGAGGCAGTAGCTGTACATGTGCAAAGCAGCATGTTAATTACTCATAATGATTATACATATTCATGAGCAGTGCTCTTAGAGAGAGCTCTGCTGCATTCCCCCACACCATGGGGGAGGCGACTGGTGGGCAATGGATGGTGCTGGTGATAGGGCACAGCTTCTATCAGTCTGATGGCAGCAAAGAAACAACAGTGTACAATGGAGGCTGTCACACTGAAAATGTGGGGGAGCAATGTGGTACTTTCTCTGTTAAACATTGCTCCACTGCAGTCTTTTGCCTCAGTGTTTCACAATCACAGATTTATAGCAGGCAGACAGTGAGAGGCTTGTCAGTTTTAATGAAGGCTTATCTCCCAGAGACAGAATACACACAACCTACACATGGAGAGAAAACATGTTAGTGACTCAACGAAGAAGCGCTCCAGCTACATCTATAATGATGGCCAAAACTATAAAGGCTTTATTGAGTAACTATCATAACAATAGCCTTAGTAACAAAATATATTTATGAAAGTCTTAGTCTTTTAAAAAAAAGTAATCCAGAAGAAATATTTGGCACAAAAAATACTTTTATGTTCTTGTCTGTGGTGTGTTATTTTCATATCAAAGCAGGCTTTAAGTATTGAAGGTCTGAAGAGCTTTGACAAATGCTGAGTTGTCATTGCCAAAATTGGTTGGAGCTGTGCCACCAGGCAGCAGTGGTTAATACTAACAGACATTGATCTGAGGAAGAATACAATATATCTCTGTTCTGCTGAAGTGGTACTTAATCTAGAAACAGTTGCAGACAAGAAATTCACAGACGATTAGCAAATGCGGCTCACAAATTCAGCTACATTTGGTTCTTAAAACTATCTTTCTGGTAAAAACTGTGATGTGAATTTCTGTGCTTCACAATCAGCAAAATGCTGTGTAAACTGCACAGTGTGTCCAGCTTATCAACAAAAAGCAAAGCTGCAAACACAGCAACTTTGCTTTGTGGCCTGCTTTCAATTTTTTACATTTTTTTGGCATCCCTGATTCTGCAGGGACGCATTAAGATGCTTCATTATTTCTCAGAGAAAGGCCAATGTATTCCGGAGCCCTGCCGAGTCTACTCCTGTACTTTCCATTGATTGACAGATTTCCTCAGGCAGCTGATCGCAGTTGTGTGATAAGACACTTCACCAAATTCACAAGCTATTACCTCCGAAACTGCTGGTGATTTAAACTTCCATCCATCCATCCTCTTCCACTTATCTTGTTCAGGGTCGCAGGAGGGCTGGAGCCTATCCCAGCTGTCATAGGACGAGAGGCAGGGTATACCCTGTACAAGTAGCCAGCCTGTCGCAGGGCCAACACAGAGAGACAGACAACCATTCACACTCACAGTGACCAATTAACCTAACCCCAGTAACTGCATGTCTTTGGACTGTGGGAAGAAACCTCCATGCAAACTCCACACAGAGGGAGGCCCGGGCCAAGGTGGAATCGAACCCAGACCTTCCAGATGTCATCCTAGCTGTGAGGCAGCAGTGCTAACCACCTCATTGGCAACACAGAAAATGTGCACAGGTCTTGGCCTGTTGCAGTGCATTGTGGAATTTGCAGTATAAGTGGTGGGAATGCTATTTACCTGCAGGCCATTAATAATAGCCATATAGAATCATCTCCCAGGCTGTATACAATTATATCCAGCCCGCGGGCCTTAAGTTTGACACGTGAAATAGTTGGTAACCTGTCCACTATGGCAGGCCGTTTTAACATAAAATCAGTTTCATCTGACTATCCGTAATTACATTTTAGATATCAAAAAATGCATTTTGACTAAAAAAAACTACATTTTGACTATCCAGAATGATCATTTGATATCTGCATTTACATTCTGACTAGTGAGAATAACAATTCAAGATATCTTCAATTACATTTTAACGAGTCAAAATTTCTTTTAAGATATCTCAAATAATGTCACTGTATTCGCGATTTGAAGGGTCCCACATCCATAAATACAATTGAATTCTCAAACATAATTATGACTAGTAAAAATTTTATTTTTATATATCTGACGGAAGTGATTGCGTGTAAGCCCCCTTATGCTGAACTGAGGTGTACAAACTGCCTGTAGTGCAGAATTTCAGTTGGCTGCAAAATTGCACAAAATTAGACAAAAAATGTAAGAAAACACCACAATATAGAAAGAGCTATTCAGTGTGGAGCGGTAAAAATAATGTTAAAAACACGAGCAGCCTGACATTGCTGACTACTAAATAGCAAAAGCAAATAAGGCTAAAATGCCGTATAAACTTTCCGCCAAAATGCTATGTAAACCTGTGACGTTTTGACAAGACAGAATACTAATTCAAGATATTAGAAATATCATTATGACTAGTCGGAATATTAATTTAAGATATCTTAAATAGAAAAGCATCTAATTCAAGATATCTGTAATCTATTTGGAGATATCTAGAACTTTAATTTTGACTAATCAAAATTACAGTTCTAGATATCACTAATTTAGTTTGCCTAGTCATTATTTGTTTTCAAGATATCTAGAATTTAATATATATTTTATTATGGTGTCATTTATGATTAATTAGAATTATCACTAGGCAAAACTAAAAGTGAGATATCTTGAATTCACTTTATGACTAGTCATAATTTAGTTAAATATGTGTTTCAGATAGCCAGTAATTCATTGTAGTTGATATCTTGAATTGAAGTCTCCATACGACTCAATGGTAGTCAGAATGTAATTAAAGATATCTCAAATAGGTATCGTCTCTTTAGATGCAGTGAAAGCTTTTGACTGGGTAAACTGGAACTTTCTGTTAGCAGTTCTACACAAATTTTGATTTGATTCATCCTTCATAAACTGGATGAGAACACTATACAGCTCTCCAAATGCACATGATGATCTCATTTCCCAAAGCTTCAGTCTGCTGATGGGCACCAGGCAGGGCTGCCCGCTTTCTCCTTCACTTTTTGTCATTTTTGTTGAACCACTAGCAGCAACAATCTGACAAAATGTAGATATTAAAGGAATTCAAACAGAAAATACAGACCATAAGATAAGCCTTTATGCTGATGATGTATTATTTTTACTTGGGAACTCACAAACCTCTCTTTTGATAACAGTCACACTTAAAGATAAATGGTAAATGGACTAGTTCTTATATAGCGCTTTTCTACTCTTCAGAGCACTCAAAGCGCTTATACTGTACAACACGTTTACATTGACCCATTCACACCACATTCATTCAAGCACTTCCATGTTAACTAAGCTAAGTGCTTATTATCTAACATTCACATGCATTTACACTCCAACGCTTGCGTCGGAGAGCAACTTGGGGTTCAGTATCTTGCCCAAGGATACTTTGGCATGCAGCCCGGAGCAGCCAGGAATCGAACCACCAACCTTCCGATTGGTAGGTGACCTGCTCTACCTCCTGAGCTACAGCCACCCCTGACGTTCTAAGTTCTCATCTATATCAGATTATTCCAGCTCCAACTACAAAATGGGAGTGAGATCTTTCCATCAACTCAGATGAAAACTTCTGGACACAGGAATCTCAAAATGAGATTTTCAAAATTAATTGCAATATCCCAGCCTCATCAAAACTGGACTGGCGACTCTGACGGCTGTTTTGCGTTTTCTGCGTGTAGGCCATGGTTGTTGGTGGTTGCTGCCTGCCCAAGGCCAGATGGCCAGCCTCCTCTGTGGGGGTTGGGATGCGGGGCCTGGGGCCCTGGTGCCCTGGTGCCCAGGGTTTCCTGTTTCCTATTTGGGCCCCAGAAGACCAGAATTGTGTGTGGGTGTGGGTGTGTGCATGTTTGTTTGCAGTGTGGACTGTGGGAGCCGGCCTTGAGCGTGGTGGTGCCCTGGGGGTGTGGCCACCCATACACCCAACACATCACCCCAACCATTTTGGGTCGGAGGAAGGGGTTGGCAGGTCTTCCCACACCCAGGTTTCATGCTCCAGTGTCCATGTAAAGTCCGTGTGTGCGCATGAGTGTGTGACTGGCATATATGTGTTTGTGTGTGTGGACAGCTTGGCCTGGGTCTGTGGTTTACTGAGCCTTGGCCCCTGTGGGACAGGGTTGTTGAGGGTGGGAGTTACCCCTCCCTACCACTCCCGGCTGCTCCCCAGTGATTGTCAGTGCCACCCCTGGGAGCTGGGTGCTTGTGGTTCCCAGGGTGTGTGGCCGGATGTCTTGGCGTGGCTTTTGGCCCGCTCCCTTGACGACTGTGGCCTATAACAATGAGTAGATGGTACACAGGTGTGGAGATGGTCAAGCTTTTCGTGGTGTGGTAGACCCAAAGATCCAAGAGGCCAGAAGTGTGGCTTTTTAGTGCGCTTAAGAAGCTGAAAGATAGCCATTTCTAGTTGGTTGCTAAATAGTTGTTGCATCTCTCTTGTTTTTCAGTTTTTTATTTTTAGTTACTTTCAGTGCGTAAAACTTTTGGTTAGGAACATCATCTGCTAGTCATCTTTTTAAGAATTTTTTTCTTGAGAAAGATGTTAGAGTAGTTTCTCAAAGTATGTATAAAATGTTGTGCAGCCTGCACTAAATTTAAAGAGAAACTAAAGTACATTTCATTCTGTCAAGATTCAAGTAGTGGTAAATGGACTGATTATATTATATAGCACTTTTCTACTCTACATGATAAATGGTTCTTATATAGTGCATTTCTACTCTACATACAGTATAGTGCATTTCTACTCTACTTCGAGCAATCAAACCACTTCATACAATGCCTCATTCACCCAGTCATACAAGCACTTCCTTCTACAACTAAATCATCAGAGAGCAACGTGGGGTTCAGTATCTTGCCCAAGGATATTTTGGCATGCAGATTAGAGCAGCCAGGGATTGAACCACCAACCTTCTGATTAGTATATGATCTGTTCTACCACCTGAGCTACAGCCACCCATAATCATGGTAAGATATAGCATTACAGGCACTGATGCATGCTAATCTTTTAATGTGTAAAATATGTCTGGTTTGAAGAAATTCAACAGCCACCTCACTGTTTAAAAACAAAAACAACCCCTCAGTATCTAAAAGACGACATTATGTGTGGAAACAAGGGCAATCACTGCGGACTACATTTATTACACTACTGGGTTGTGTGTCAAACTGGCCCCCAGCATACATACAAGGTTAGGAATGCAATGGCCTTTCTGCAGGTTCTCTTGTGCTGCCAGGTAGGCTTCGTGTTGCTGATTTTTATGAACTAAATTATTGATTTTGTAATTATTTTGTTTGAATGATGCATTTGTCCTGTGTTGACCTCAGACATATGCTGTTTGAGTGCCCTGCCAAGTATGTGGTTCTATCTGAAACACTGCTGGCCTTATCTCTGTTACACAAGTAGCTTTTTGGGATTTAAACATACAACTACATGAGTAGATGCAGCTTTTTGGAGAAAAGTTATAAACTGGACATTAACAGTATGAAGCTATGAATTTTGCAAACTTTTCAGATGAATCACTATTCATTTCTGTCTATAAAATCTATTCACATTATCACTAAAAATGTGCAGCTGTGACGTCTGTAAAGATTTTAATATTTTTTATGTACAAGAGTAAATTTAGTGGAATTAGATAACCTGTCACACTCATCAATCTCTGTATCTCTCTTCACAGATTTTATGCTGCTGAAATCTGTATTGCTTTGAATTTCCTACATGAAAAGGGCATTATCTACCGTGATCTGAAGCTGGACAATGTTCTCTTGGACCACGAGGGACACATCAAGCTCACAGACTATGGCATGTGCAAGGTATGATATGTATTGATTAATTTTTGTACACTCTGTGGGCAACTGATGTACTATTATCAATAATGCCGTAGATGAGTATCAGTTTTTAGTTATTTATCTTTTTTTTTAACTTTATCATTCATACACACATCACATATACAGTATCTCTGCAAATGCTGTTTTCTCTTTCCTCTTCTTCCACAACATCTTAGGAGGGGATTAGACCAGGTGATACCACCAGTACTTTCTGTGGAACTCCAAACTACATAGCGCCTGAGATCCTGAGAGGAGAGGACTATGGTAAGTTTAAGAGAGGTGTTAATGGTAATGCATCACTTAGCAATATTTACAGCAATGTAAATACAATATTTGAGTAGTCCAAGGGTTACAATATTGTGGTCACTTGTTAATGTTAGCCACATGTCACAGCATAGTGAAGTAAGATGTAACTCATCACTTTAGTTGATCAGTGATTATATTAGGGATTTTTTGGTGGCAAGTTCAATTCAATTCAATTCAATTTTATTTATACAGCACCAAATCACAACAAATAGTCACCTCAAGGCGCTTTTTATTATAAGGTAAAGACCTACAATAATTACAGAGTAAACCCAACAATCAAAAC
>VOQJ01024158.1:0-12232 GCA_015052665.1 Apistogramma diplotaenia | reverse complement strand
GCATGCTCATCGCAATGTGAAGAGATTTGTGGCTGATTCAGAGCACAGATGGGTTCGTGCAGATAAAGGCAGAATGAGGAACGTTCCTGCCAGGCAAGTTCATCGGGTTAAGAGAGCAGCTGCTAAAATGCCATTACAAACCAGCAAATTCAACAAATGACCATTTTCAGTTCTTTACAACCTATAAAATGTTTGGAAACTCTGCTGTGCATAATAATGTGGAACAGTGCATTTTGAGCTTTTTTTTTTAATTTTTGGAGAATATACTGTTATCATTGTGAGGTTTGTTCAATAAATTAAATTTATACTCTTAACGGGTGATGACATTTATTATACTGGCTCATTTGTATCGACCATTTAGGAAAATCAGGGAAAAATATCATTTGCATAATAATTTAGAATAGAATAGAATAGAATAGCCTTTATTGTCATTATACAGCTGTACAATGAAATTGGAGCTGTATAATGTCAATGTGTATAATAAAACAGCTGTACAATTGAATTTGTAACACGGTGTAATTACAACACTTTCAGAAAGATCTCTACTGTTATAAAACGTATTCCCTCACCCTCATCATGGTCTCTGAAAGGCCTGGACAGGCTCTGATCAATGTTGGTCGCTTAACGGCACGGAGCAGAGAGGCTGGACAAGCATGCAAACAAAGTGAGTCAGCTGGAGCTGTCCTCAGCACATCAACACATTTCCTCCTCACTGCTGGGACAACTGTTTTTCAGCTGGGTGCTATTTTGAGAATATTATTTTCTTTTTTTTATTTCATTCAAAGCCGAATCCTTTTAAATTGGAAGTTTCACTGTCTGGATTGAGACTTAGAAAAAGAAACCCCAGAGTGCTGTAACACATTGATGTAGGTCTGATTTGTTTAAACTACAACACAGAAGATGGACTGCAAAACCCTGCCTCTGATACTTGCCCCATCTGTTCTTACTGTGCTGCCTCATATACTACAATTCCTCCAGTGAAAATCTCAGGAACATGTAAATGTGTTAGCCACACGTGCTCTCTGTCACCTGGAGTGGAACTAATACTTTTATTCAGACTTTTGTGTCTGAAGTCAGATTTATCCAAAGACTGCAGTATGGTGTCGCTTAAACTGATGAATGACTTTAATGATTTTAATAGAGGTAATCATCACCTCTTTTTATGACCTGGCCATGGATGCTTCAATCAGATAGCATATTTTCTGCAAAATACTGACTATTGTGTTTACGATTATATTTACAGTGTGTAAAATGACACCAGTGTATTCTTCTCAATACAGATGATCAGTTGTTGGCACATCACTGTTCAATGTGGCACAGCAGGACCTGTTTGGGAGCTAGGAAGGACGAGTGTAAGGGGTCACCATCAGTCTGCTGACAGCCACTGACACCTGGAAAAGTCGAGAGGTAGAACAGCAGCACAATAATCACACTGACAATAATTAAATACAAATTATGACAATGGGTCATTACAATCATAAAAGAAACAAATCTTTGGGTGGGAGGATTTATATTATAAATCATCCTTCAAAGTCAAGTATTTGTATTAAAAGCCAAGATTAAAGACTAAGACAGGCAGTTAACCCCCCTGGTTGCTGTTGGATGAGTAAGTGGTAAAGACCTTTTATATTGGCACCAACAGAAAAAAAGAGACACTCTGAAATTGCTCATTTGCAGAGTTAATGACCAGGTCATTTTTCAGGCAGTGGATCAAAGACTGACTTCACTGTGAGCATCAGTTGAGTCCAGGCTGAAGATGCAGGAGTTTCTTACTGTCAGAGAGTCCACAGCATCAGCAGTCAGGCTGTGAAAACCAGAGAGTACAAACTCAATTCCAAAAAGTTGGGATGTTGTGTAAAATGTGAATAATAAACTTTTTTTTTATTACAGGTCAGTGTTTCCTGCTGTGCTACATTCCCTCTTTTATCAACAGTCCATAAACATGTGGGACCTGAAGAGAGCAGCTGCTGGACTTCTGGAAGACGATTGTTGGCCCATTCTTTCTGATAGACTCTATCAGACATTGAAGGACACATCCTGGTCAAAAATGACTCCAAGATTTCTCACAGTGTTACTGGAGGCCAAGGTAATGTCATCCAGAGTAAGAATCTGGTTAGACCGATTCGGGCCGAGCACAATGAATTCACTTTAATCTGATTTTAGAAGCAGGAAATTAGAGGCCATCCAGGTCGTTATGTCTTTAAGACATAAAGTATTGTAATGTATCATCTGCCTTCATGGATATATAAAGCATCAATTGAGTTGAAAACTAGTTGGGGGGAAAAAATGACATGCTTTTATTATGAAAAGAAAAAACCGGAAATAGCCTTTTCCACGCATGTGCAGAACAGATCGGCATCAGTCGGGTTTCCGGTCCGGATTAGACGGTTCGGCATTTGAAGCACCTCTATTTGTTTAAAAAAAAAAAATCAGAGAGACGGACTCACAGAGGGCGCAGCGAGCGTCTCCTGGCGTTTCCTGAGGTCTGCCTCCGATCCTCTCCTCACAGCCGCAGACCTGCGCCCCGGCTCGGCTCGGCTCGGCTCGTCTTCGTCAGGCTGACGCTCGGCGGTGAAAATGTCCAAAGCCCAGGTGCTGCGGGCGCTGGTGAAGCAGCGGCTGAACGCGGCCGCCGAAGAGATCGTCGCCCTGTTTGAAAGAACGATGGAGGAGTACGAGGCGGAGATCCGGCGGCAGGGTGCAAAGCAGCGGGGCGGAGACTCGGAGGAGACCCGGGAGGTCCCGCACGGTGGGTGGACGGAGACCGCACACGGTGCACTAGCCTCCTGTCATAATCGTTATCATTATCATAGGTACTGGTTTTGTTTTATTGGGATGCTTTAAGCACATTCTAATCGATAAGCAGCTGTTCCAGATGTTAGTGTTTTGTTCTTTTTTGCCTCTCGCCCTTTGACAGCTGGGAGAGGCTCCAGAAACCCCCGCCCCTCGACAGAGGATGGATGATTAATGCTGTAGTTTAACTGTCATTTATGTGACTCCCTAGTAACTGTAACCATAGAGAACCATTACTTTCTGTTAACCATGGCAGCGGTGTGTCTAAGAAACCCGGGCATCACTTCGCCCCCACCTGAGACAGGTGTTACTGTGAGGAAAACCTCCCAGTCAGTAACTAAAGTGGTACTGGTCGCTACATTGGGTCAGAGGTGATGCGCCACAGCCCCGTTCCCAACTCCTGAGGGCGTAGGAATCACCACCTAAGTGGGGGTCAGTGATTTAAAATTAATAATATGTTGAATAACTGCATGACCTTTGTTATATTTGGGAGGAATCATGTTACACAGCATTAACATTAACAGCATAACCGTAATTATGACTCTTGCTCTTATCGAGACGCCTCAGATGGATGTAACCATGGCGACGTCCCTTGGTTTTTGAGGCCTCAAACTGAGCGTTCTGATGTTCTGAAGCTGATCTGACCAAGAAATCGAGGCACACTCACAGCTACCTGTCAGTCACTCAAACAAATATTATCTCACAGTCCAGTCATAATGAAACAGAAGAGAAGATTCCTACCAGCCCTGATGCTACAGGTCGGGGTCAGGGGTCAGTCCTCTCCTGCTTCCTGCCCATTTCAGACTCAAGTGGGCCTAAAATGTCCAAAGTGAACTTTGTGTTTTTTTCAGTCAGACCTGAAACCAGCGACTAAGACCGTGAACCCGTCATGTAGGAGTTTCCTGCGGTCGTAGCTTAAGGAAGCAGGAGCCACTTTTCTCATACACTTGTGTGCACTCGCGTTTCTTTTTAGAACCCCTGCTCATCATCAGGTTTGAGCCACTGGCTTTACTTTTCAGACCTGGAAGCTTCATCTGTCAAACTAACCACATTTTCCTGCCTTGTGTGTTTTACAGCGTCTCCTGTGAGTGTCACAAGGATCCCAGTGGATAGAGCAGCCCCACCAGAGCCGCAGGAGCTGACGAGCCCCGGTCTGCACCAGCAGGACCCCAAACCACCGCACTTCAAAGATCAGGGTGACCAACTGTGGACCAGTCCGGATCTCACCATCATTCCTGTCACTGTGAAGGTTGAAGAAGAGGTTGAAGAGAGCGCTCAGCCCCCTGAACGTCTTCACAGTGACGACAGCAGCTCTCATTCAAAGGTACAAACTGGTGGAGAGGACCAAGGAGGACCAGAACCAGCCAGAAACCTCGAGCCACAGCCTGTTAATCTTACCTCTGACACCGGACCCCTGAAGGATGTTTCGAAGCAGAGTGGGAAACTGCAGTCAGGGGACACTGTGATTGACACAGGAAGTAATTTAGCCAAAAAACCTTACAGCTGCTCTGAGTGTGGCAAAAGATTTGGAGGCAAGAACCACCTGCAGAGCCACATGAAAAGCCACACGGGAGAAAAAACGTGCCCCTTCTGCGGGAAAAAAATCTCCAAGAGCTCAAACTTCACAACACACCTGCGAGTCCACACCGGAGAGAAACCGTTCACCTGCTCGGTGTGCAACACGAGCTTCAGCCTGCGCAACACGCTGGTCAACCACATGAGAGTGCACACGGGCGAGAAGCCGTTCAGCTGCTCGGTCTGTGCCAAGAAGTTCACCAACAAGGCCAACGTGATCACGCACATGGCCGTGCACTCGGAGGAGAAGCCCTTTAAGTGCAACGTGTGCGACAAAAGATTCACGTGGCATTCGCAGGTCAAAAAGCACAAGTGTGTGACTGAAAGCAGCAAGCCGTGAGAGCCGCGAGGGCGGAGGCTCGCCTGCGGGTGGAGACGGGGAACTCGGTCAGATCCAGAGACGTGAAGTCACAGGTTAAACCACAGTTGGTTCACTCGGACTCCTGCAGCAGACTTTTCTGCACCGACACTGAAATCAAAACGTTATTAAGCCATCAGGAGCTCAGCGTTTCCCTCTGTGTCACCTGCCTTCACGTCCTCGTCAGAAACTCTCAATAAAGACTAAATTATACCGTAAATACTTGACTTTAAATTGGGCTGCTGCAGCGTCTCCCCCCTCACAGACCCCTGTGACTTATTTTAGCATCATCTAACTGTCTGAGCGGCTGATGGTGCACATCCCTGCGGCACGGCGTCCTCCATCAATCAGCTGTGTCTCCAGAAGGACTCCGGCTGCTCCGTCTGAGACAGCAGCTGGTGGTTCTTTCCCCTCTGAAGGTCTCAGAGCATCTTCCAAACTCAAGCCCCGAGAGGCAGCCGGCGGTTGTGTTATCGGTACAGTGTGTATGTAGTATTAGTTAATGATTAGTTCAAGGTGGATCCCGACTGACCTGCTCCGACATTCTGACTGAAAGGAGAAAACTGCCCAAAAATAGAACCAGGCAGACAACTGAGGACTTCATGTTCCCTGCTGGTCGTACCTGAGACCGTTTTGGTGTCGGTGGAGCAAAGCAGGACTCACCTGAGAATCTGCATTAAGGCAAAAGCCTCAGATGCTCTTGCGTCCTGCATGTGGAGCTCCAGGTGAGTCCTGCTTAGCTCCATCTTTGTCATTCAGTTCCATTTTTTTAAAATTGTTATTATATTTAAGAGAAGGAAGACACCTTAGACACCTTTCCAGCCAGTACTCCACTCCTGGGTAGCTCACTGAACTGTGTGGAGGGAAGACAGCAGTGTGGACTCCTGGGCTCAGGCAGCAGTGAAGCGGTGTGGGAAGAAAAGCTTTGGATGAAGTGATTAGTTCATCACGCGATTAATTTTATGGGATGTTCATTAACTGCACGTCTTCCTCTTTGTGAGATAAATATGCAAGTGTTGCAACATTACAGCAGGGACACACAACACCGTAATGGAGCCGACTCGTGCTCCACCAGTGACGGTGCTCGTCTCTGTCAGGTCTGTACTGCCAGGCACCTCGGTGTGAGACGCGCTTTCTTTTAGTTCGAGTCCTCCTGTTTGGTGTGAGGGCAGTGTCAGTGTTGTCCACTAGATGGCAGCACTCTCCTTTGGTTGGTTTTCCAGCTGTTTCTCTGCTTACCCAAACACTGTCTGACCTTTGAAAATGTGCTTTAATAAAAGAGCGTAAAACACTACAAGACTTGTTTGCAAGTTTCTTTACATCTATTAAAAGTTTCAGTGTGTGACCCCTGAGTATGACCCCTGAGTATGACCCCTGAGTGATCGTCAGACATACTTCATCTGACAAATTGAGCCGGCGCCTTTTTTCTTTATTACAGGAAAAATGTATATTACAGTAACTGTACTGTGCAGATGCTTCTGTTGTAGGTTGTTTTTGCACCAGACATTTTAAGCTATAAAATAGATTTAGTGTCCCATAATAACTGAATGAGAACTTGCTTTCACTGATGTGAAGAGGCCTCTGCAGCAGTTACAAGTTTGAGTGGACTGTTGGGTTCCTGTTCACCTTCCTGATGAAGAAAGTGCTTCGTATGTCCCGCTGGTTCCAAACTTCGTCCAGCTTCACAGGTTTTCAGGCCGAAGTGCTCCCGGGGACGCTCACAGGCTCTTCAGTGGTTTCCGACAGACTTGTTCACACACTGCATGAAAACGCGCGTTCATACGTAAACCGGAATCAAAGTGCACGAGGCAGCAAAAATGTGTTGTGATTTTTGGAGATGCGTGATGAGTTAGATCATCCAGATGAGCGATGTTCGTGAGCAGCGTAGCCTAAGTGTGAGTGTGACGCGTTCAGCCCACACGCTTCCTCGTCTGCCTGATCAGTGTTTGCAGAAAGCCTGAGTGAGTTCCTCTCAGTGTGTGACAGAAAGGACGGGAACGGGAGGAAGAGGCAGAGATGAGACAGTTGTGTCTGCTGGGAGCGTTTCACCCTTCCACCATGCCCATCATCACCTTCCTGCTGCTGCTCCCGTGGTTCGGTAAGAAGTCCTCATGCCTTTGTCAGGTTTATGTTCAGAGCATCATGTTGATTTCATTAGTGTGTGAATAAACTTTCCCATGTTGTTCTTCTCAGATCTGTCTTTTCAAAGGCTGAAGCTTAACCAATACTTTTATTCTGCTAGAAATCTGCTTTGTGGTCAGATCCTCAACTAGATTTAACATGAAGCACTCATCCGCACTCAAAATGCAATTTTTAAATACTTTCTGTATTTATTGAAGGTTTACCCCCAAATCTAAAATTATTTCTATGGTGACGTTTTGGATCATATTTGAGGGTTATTTAAGACACTGCGACAAATCAGATCTCATCTGATGTCTGGCACAGAAATAATGATTTTTCGCTGCCACGTTGATCTCCCTCTGCAGTTACAGGCCTCTGGTACTCCTCAGTGCTGAGCCAGTTCTACATTAAATGAGTGTTATTTTCAGTTTGCTGTTTAAAAAAACGAGACAAAGGAGCTCTGAAGATGTAAATTTGACGTCCCTACTTTTGGAAAATAGATATTATATATAGATATAAGGTTCACAGAAACCTATGAATATAAAACTCCACAGCGTGATAAAAGTCACAAACAAAACCTCAAAAATGGATCCAGTGGTTGGAATTCTGTTGGCAAACAGCTGGAAATGGTCACCATCTTTCAAGTGGGCAGCTAGTTTGTGTGTGGTGGGATTTTGGTGCTTGAACCCACTTTTGAAAGATCGTGTTTCTGCTGCATGATAAATTTTGCTTTCGCTCTGCTGCCCTTTTGTCTTATGCTTGATGTAAGGTCCAGCACAACTGTCTGAGCTGCAAATATGAATACACGATTCCCTCACAGCGGTGTAACGTGTCCCACAGCCCTAACGCTGCTCCCTGTGCCCCTGCAGGGAGCTGCGTGGGGCAGCCTGCCCTCTCAGAAGATCCCGTGCATGCAGATTCTGGAAATAATGTGACTCTGAAGACTCTGACTTACAGACGGCAGAACTCTGCTGTATTCTGGCACTTTAACGATGGGAAGGAGATCATACATGTTGCTTCAGTGGGTCCATCCATGCTGAGACTGAACGCATCTTACCGGGGCAGAGCGTGGATCAATGCAACCAATGGCTACTTGACACTGGGACACCTGCAGATGCAGGACAGCGGGGAATATATCATAACAATCATCTCAAAGCACAATCAAACTGACATCGCAAAGATACATCTCCAAGTTCGGGGTGAGCCATTATTGAATCCCATCTTCTCCCAGTCATTAAGTCAGGGTCTCGGTTTTTGGTCCCAGGTGTGTTTTATGGTTCCATCCTTTATGGATGTTTAATGAACACTTGAAGTGGGGTTCATGGGGTAAGCTCCAGTGTAGTGTTGCAGAGGGTTTCCAAATACTGATTTACAAATATTTTGTACTTGTGGGAAGGTTGTCATCAGGTAACTGCTGCTGCTCCTTCTGGACTTGGATAGCTGCGTCCTACAGTGTACTGTATAAACCGACATTGGCATTATGAGTTCTTCTTCAGTACAATGTTAAATTCAGCCTACAGCAGCGTCTCATGTCGTCTGCCTGACTGTTCACAGCTCTGACCACCAGAACCACACCCACCAGAACCACACCCACCTCAGCACTGCCCGAAACCACCAGTGAGGACCCGGGTAGGGATTCCATCTGTGAAGCTGAACGCACCTCTTCTCTTTCTGATGATTTATTTTTAAAAAAATCTTATTTAGAGTTAGTCTCAGCCCTGGAATAAAACTGTGGCTCATCTGTGACCTGGAGGACACAGGAAGGACATCAGGTGTCAAATCTGTGCTAAATCAAACGTGGTGTGGGAACCGCTCAGTAATAAGGGAGCAGCTGAGAGCACCTTAGTCTTGAAATAAAAAAATTATCTTCAGATGTATTCATTTTACTGCTAGTACAAGATACAAATTCCCTTTTTGTCCTAATACATCCATTTTCTTTGCTAAAGTCACTTGTCTCTGCTCCCATGTCCCTGCAGGATGCTGCAGGGGGCCGGAGATTCTGCCGGAGGGTCGTGTTGATGCAGTTCTGGGGGGCACAGTGACCCTGAAAACGCTGGTTAACAATCTCCAGCACAGCCATATAATCTGGTATTTCAGCAACAGAAAGCACCACATTGCCACAGTGAGCCCATCAAGTATGACGGTGAGCACACCTTACCAGGGAAGAGCGTCCATCAGTGCGGCCAGTGGCTGTTTGACTCTGGGGCCCCTGAAGATGGAGGACAGTGGTGTTTACAGCATCTACGTAATAAAACATGACGGTTCTACTCAAACTGCAGAGACACAGCTCCGAGTTCTGGGTGAGTCTTTACTGGGATCATAAAATGTTGATTTGTACCGTGATGTTTCCACGGTGAAGGGCCCTCAGCTGAAAGACCCAGCCGTGCAGTTTAAGGCTTCACTGTCGGCTCGCAGGAAGAAAACACTGATCAGAAAAAGCACACAATACTTTAGCATCACAACAGTAAGACGTGTCTTTGTACCTTGGTTTGCATGACTTTGAATTTGGGAGCCAGCTGTGGCCGTCCCAGCTCCGAGAGACTGAGAGAAAGAAGTGGTAGAAAGTTTCCAGTTTTCTTTCTCCTGAAAAGGGAAGTGGGACAGTCACACGGATGCTTTAAAACAGTCTGCTTGTTTTTGGTGTTTCTGTTATTTTGGATGTGTTTAATAAGTCGCTGCAACAACATTAGAGCTTTTTCAGGAACTTCAAAGTTCACTGACACACAGATTTCCTGTTATTTGCCTGTCCTTAGTGGGGTGGAGGGGTGCTTCCTCTGAAAAAGGGAAGTGGCAAGTGGAGCGACTCTGCACACTTATATTTTAGCAATTTTTCGGTTTAGGCCTGAGGTAAACTGCACCTTTCCTACGGTAATTTTCACAGACTTCTATAGGTCTTTTTGAACTGGAGGAGTCGCCCCCTACTGGCCCCCGTTGAGCTCTTAGGTCTTTCTCTGCTGTTCACCGTAAGACTCATTTTCTGACGATGACAGTGTCTGGAGCAGCTGTCTCGGGTCTCCCATCAGCATTTCTCTGTCAGTACTGATTCAGGATCTGTTTGTTCACAGCTCCACCCACCAGGACCACCCCCACCTCAGCTCAGCCTGAGCGGAACACAGGTACTCTGTCATCAGCTTTATTAATGCCATTATAATACAATAAAAAGGGTTTTTGGGATGCTGAAAAATACACTTGTCCACCCATCTTCTTCTTGTGTTCCTCTTTGGCAGATTACTTTGGGCCTCTGGTTGTGTGTGTGGTGCTGATCGTTGTGCTCTCAGCTGGTTTTCTGTTGCTACTCTACAAACTGATGGGCAACAGGAACGTCAGAGCTTCGCATGGGAAAAACGTGGAGGTAACTAATTTTACATGACCGATTCATGCCAGTAGGGGGCAGTAAACCCTGGCTGCTGGCTAGATACATGTGCCACAGCTGGACCTTTAACTTTATATGAAAACACTTTCAGTTACCTGCCATCATGGGGACTTGGGCTTCAGCCTCCACATGTGAGGACTCCATCTACCAGAGCATCAGTGAAGTCACCATGGCCCAGGACCACACCTACTCCACACTCACCGACATGCAGTACACAGAATGTGTCCGCTACATTGATACTGACGCAAATTCCTGCAAATCAGTAACATCCAAATAAAATCCTCAGATTTCAAACTCCAGCTAAACCTTCTTAAACAGTCTGTTAGTAACAATTAACCACACAGCAGCCATATTATAGGTCAGATATTATGATAAAATGCTCCAAGAGGACACAAACAGTCCAGAGGTCCAGTTCAGGGACTCCAGTTAGCTGAAGTGAAGCCTAGCAAACAGCTAGCACCTACAGCCACCTGTGTCGCCATCCACCTGTCAATGAAAGAGGCCACGCCCCAATAATGCAAACTTTTGTTTATTTCTGCTGTAAAGTTCCAACATGGGAGTCTGTCAATACTGACTCACTGTGGCGCCTCTGCTGGACTGCAGAGGAACTGCAGGGTTATGCACCTCTTGATTCATTAAAAAAAAATTTATCATGAAATGTGGGAACTGATTTTCAGTAAAATCTGAAACATCTGCCACTGCGCAGACTGATTAAAAACCATGTAACCACCTGCTCATCTTTCTCTGATTTCGGAGTTTTTTTCAGTGCGTCCGCCTGAGCTGTTGTAAACACTTGAGGCACCTACATGTCAAAGACATGAAAATGAAGTGGTTTTCTTTGCGTCATAGTAAATGTTCCTGTAACTGAACTCTCAGATAACATAAATGAATGTTGTTGCCAGCCTCTTTGTTCAAACACTGCAGTCAAGAATCATTTTAAAGTGTTTCTACACATTAGTAAAGATCTGTAGTCCCTCGAGTTTCTTTCCTGATAAACTATATTATTTTATATGTTACTGATCACAAACCAATAAAATGCTATAATGTGATTAAAACTGGTGAAGTTTATCTGCTTTATGACATGACCCTCCAGATTAAAGAGCAGAGGGACCATCCAGATGTTCTCAGGGCTCAGGCTGCAGCTATCATAGGATGGGGAATACATACATACATACATGTTACACAAAAGAGGATAAACAGGAAAATTCAAAGGAGTCCCCAAGGAACTCTACTGTTGGCGCAGGGCCGTAACTTCACACAATTAAAATACAAGTTAGTCAAAAAAACACACACACACGGCTAGCCAAAGTCTGTAGCTGCATCAGAAAATAGAACCATAAACGCGAAGAACTAAAGTAAACTTGGTAAATTTGGTCCCATACTTGTCCACACAAAACAGCTTGCAACTGCAGACGAAGAAAAACTTTCTGTGGGAAATGTAAATGACGTCAAATCTGTTGCAGTCCTGCAGAGAATTTCCAGTGAAAAGAATCTACAGAATCGCCTTGACAGACGTGTTTTCCTGGAGTGATTACAAATTCATCAGAGACAAGACGAGGAGCAGCCGAGCTCTAAAATGAAACAGCAATATCCAATATATTGCAACTTCTCCATTTGTGTTACACATACAGTGTATCATAAAAGTAAGCACACCCCTCACATTTCTGCAGATATTGAAGTAAATCTTTTCATGAGACACTGACAAAATGACACTTTAACACAATGAAAAGTAGTCTGTGTGCAGCTTATATAACAGTGTAAATTTATTCTTCCCTCAAAATAACTCAATACAGCTGTGGACTTTTGCATCCAAACAAATATTTTAAATTTATTTATATTTTCATATTTACATGCTCTGTATTTTATTTTCAGTTTAGCATTTATTTTCTACAGATTGTAGAAGTGCACTAGATTTCAAGGTATCGGCTGACGTTAAATGCAGTAACTGCAGTTTGCTTGCAAAGTTAATGAGTAATTGTGTTAAATAATCGTTAATATAATCAAACATCCCT
>VOQJ01024144.1:8932-29948 GCA_015052665.1 Apistogramma diplotaenia | reverse complement strand
TTTTTTTTCAGAGCTTTTTTTAACCACGTCCTCATCAAAGGCGAACCCCCCCCCCCCCCCCCCCCCCATCTTTTCTTCTTTACTGCAACAGCAGGCAATTTAACGGAATCTAATTCATCACACTCTGATCCTCGTGGAGGGATCTCCATGTAAACACGAGCAGATATTTTGATATGTCGGTGTGGATGAGTATGAACACCATCATCCCTCTCTGTTTTAACTTGCTATAGGCCTCTTGCACTCCCCTCCATCTCATTTCATCTCGGATTAGTCATGGCTGCTGTTGCTGAAAGATGTTGCAATAATGAATGAATGTGATACAGATTTTTATATATATTCCCTCTTGCCTGCTCAGATTCTGCATACAGTAAGATGTTTCCAAAGAAGCCCACAAAGCTTATGTCCGTGGAAAAGGTCATGCTCATTTTCACTGGATTGCAACAAAAAACGTGGGTATAAAGCTTTAAATGCCTTGTTTTTCTTTAACGGGGATGTCTGTAATGTAATTGCTGATGTCACAGAGTAAAGAGAGTAAGGTGAGCTAAATAAAAGAGTTGGTAATTTGGTGATTTACTCTTAATTTAAGCTGGAGGGAGGTAGGTGGGCAGGTAGCAATCCCAGCTGACACTGGACAAGAACAGGTTGCCAGTCCATCACAGGAATAACAGAGAGGCAGACAACCATTCACTCCAGCATCCACACCTACAGCCAATTCAGAATCACCATTTAACCTAACAAGCACATTTTTTTGAGTGGAAACTGGAGAGTCTGGGGAAAACACGTGCAGGCACGGGGGGGGGAGGGGTATTTTTGCACCCCCAAACCCAACACATGAAGGACACGTTCAAACTGAACATTCTGGCTGTCGTTTAAATCAAAGTGACCTGATGAAAAATTTAAATGACAAGTGACTGCTGCCTTTAACCCATGAAGACCATATGGTTAATTACTATGGGCACTCAGGTCATTTACTGAATCCTTTAACAATAATTTACAGTCTCTCTGCTTGCAGAAGGTTTATTTTAAGCAGGTTTTAAAGAGTGAGTGAACTCGTGAAATAATAGGATACTTAACTCAGTGAGGCGCAAAAGCTTCAATATGTGCAATTAAAGCAAGGCAACACTCATTTTTCAATGCAGTCATGCCCATCAAATTGATCACGCCTTTTTTCAATTTTGCACATATTTCATAATTCTTGCCCTTTCCCCCATATTTAAAACAGATGCTTCAGCAGTTTCTATTTGTGTACCTTTCCCGTCGTGCGCTTGGTGTTTTGAGATTATGATGTAGTGCTGCCAGCAGATGAGAGATTGGACAAGTGGAGCAGGGACCTCAGCACTGCTCAGCGGTTACACTATGTGTCAGCAAGGCACCACAAATGCCCAGCACACACAAACCTGTCTTTTAGACGATACCTTGTCAAGAAAAAGGTCCAATGAATGCGGAAGGCAGACAAATTACACATCACTGCTGACAAAGGAGCAAGAGGGAAGGAGAACGACAATGTGGTTCCCTGAACCTGGATTTGTCTGCTGTGACTAATGATACTGGCCGATAAGGGATCATACATGTCATCAGTGTTCATATGCCTTATATACAGGCCCTGAAAGAGCTGTTAGTTTTCCTTTTTGCCCCTGGCCCTTTCCCCTGGGTGGTCATTAGCGGTGGTTAAAAATCAATCCATCCATCCACCAGTAGATGGCGTGGGCGATCTGACTGTTTTGCCAGAGGTAGTGGCTAAAGATGGAGGCTCTCTGCCTTCTCTGTCTTCATAATGATGTTGCCGAGTTACATAAGAGTGCAGTATCTCTCAGCAGGCTCTCCATAAGAAATTATGTGTTAGATCTCAACCCAAACTCCCTGCTTTTATTTCTTTTTGTTCCTGGGCAGAGCTGTGAGCAGAGAGCCACCAAAATGCATTTTTTCCCCTCCCTTGCAGAGTGATAGAGAAATTCTGCTTTGATCACTGACCTAATTAATGAAGCAATTGATGAATGTAAATACCAGATTAGTTATGCAAATGATCACAGTACAGAAAAAAAAGAGGGAAAATACATTGCCCCCATTAGGAAGTTCTGAGGGTGCAGAAATTATGAATGCATGAGGCAACATCTTGTTCATGATAAAGTTAAAAAATAGCGATAAACAAAAAATAAAGCTGGGTTGGCTTTAGGGTTGAAGCAATTTACGTGATGATCATGGGAGCCACTGCACACTCTTCTTATTCTAAGCAACAGTATTAAGCCAAGCTGTGATATTTTCAGCAGTATATTAGACAGGTTTAAAGTTTAGATTGGCACTCATGACAGGTAGGCATTATTTTGTATTACTGACACAAGTCTAACTATGTGCAAAAATTGCTGCAGACTAATTACTATATTTATACACATTTGACTGACATTTAATTAATTATATGACAGAATTGCCACCCAAACAACACTGTGCTCTGCTCTGCAGTGATCAGCCACAACATTAAAACGACTGACAGATAAAGTACGTGACACTGATCTCTGGGTTACCTCGGGTCCTGGCATTTATCTTAATTATGTTACACATCACTCTAACACCTTAACCTAACAGTTTCTGTAGACCAAGCACACCACCCATTCTATCAGCACCTTTTGACAGCGCCATCCCTCCATTTAATGGTAGATAATACAGATTCCAACATGAACAAGCCAGATCCACAGAGACCTGAACCTGTAACCCACTACACCCAAACTTATACATTCATATGGATGGGTAAGTGCGGCCAAACGAACTATCACCAGAATCAACAAATGCCCTTTGCCTTACAGATGTTGACACTAAGCTTCTGTTCAGTGTTTAGTTGTTGGGCCTGTAGCTTTGCTATTTTAGATCATTGCTGCTGGTCTCACTGCATCATTTCACTATTGCAGAAAACACTATTTTTAATTAGGGGAGAATTTAGGAGGCATATGTTTCCCTCAGGAGCAGAACACATAAATAGAGCTACAAGAAGAGTGAGTGGTACTGCCCTCGGATTCACCAAATGATCACAAAATGCACTCAAATTGTTGCTAATGTTGCTCGAATTTTAGCCCAAGTAGGCAAAAAGTACAAGGCAAATTAGCAGCTGTGCAGAACAGTAGCACTAAATGTTACTGTAACTTCAGCAGGCTAACGTATTCACACGGACAATGCTACCATGCTAATATTTAAAGAGTACAAGTTTACCATCTTAGTTTAATGGGAATGCCATAGCAGGTATTAATTAATCTCAACTTGATCGGCTCAGATGGAAAGTCAAGCATAAATGCAGTAAGATGCGATGCAATAATAATCTATAAAACACTGAACGCTAACAGACCCATCGCCATCTACTCCAATGGTTTTTTTTAAACAAGGTATGTTTGATATTCAATACAGTTTTTTTTAGTTTCCACTATAAAGTGTGATTTGATAAATGGTTACACTACAATTTGGTTACACTGAACAAATCCACTTAATTATATATTAGAAACAAATCTGGGGGCTCAAATCATGCAATACTGGAGAATTACATTTCTGGTGTTTTGGTTTTAAAATATAATTCAGAAATTTTGATAATCAGGAATTTGATTTAATTAGGAATAGTTTTAGTTGAGACCGCTGCAAACAATTTATTTTATCTTATTGTATGCAATTTCTGTCATGGGGTGGGCTGCTTTCATCCAGCATGGTCAATCATATCTTCATTGCTTTTAATAGAGGGGTGAAGTTAAGGTTAAAACAATGAAAGCTTGGGACAAATATTAACAGCTAAATACCCAATGCTGCCAGTATGCAGAGTGGTGGTGGTTGGACTACTGCATCCCATCCACTCAGACAGAGTGGATGGGATTTATTCCAGACGATGGAGTAATTTGTGATTTGGGAGAATGCCTCACTAAGCTGGATAGTCTCTTGTTTCAGATTTTTACAGCAATGTCATTATATGCCTGAGAAAGTCAAATCGTGGACCAAACTGAAAGTGATGGAAGTAAATGTGTTACTGGGAGGTTGCTGGGTCAAAAATCTGCACCAGCATTAAAATCTTGGCTTTGAAAGTGAATGAATAATCCCCTCTTTCTTACCCCAACAGCTTAAGTGGAGCTATTTAGAGACCTGCAGTCAAAGACTGTGGTTTTAGTGGGCAGCTCTAACACATGAATGAGCAGCGAGTGTGAAATAGGGCATTTCTGCAGAAGACATATACACAAGAATTCTCTAGACAAATTAGTTAAATTGGAACGGCTTAATGCTGACTTTACATATTAGGAAAATGGTGGGTAAATTTCTCATCTCAGCTTTAAACCTTAAATCTGAACAAATTGTTCACAAAAAGAGTTTTTTTTTTTTTTTACAAAAGAAAGCGGAGGATTCACACCTCTGTGGATGGGCCATAATGGGAGGAGAATAATGATTAAACGACAGTACCGAGGCTTATAAGGAGTCCTGCTTTCTAAAATTACCTGAATTTTTCTGGCAGTCTGTGCCGTGTACTAATAAGGATCAGAGGCCCTCCATATGCTCCTCATGTCCCTTTCTACACTGGAGGCTCCAGGGATTAAGAGCTTGTGCTGCAAATGAAGCCAAACTGACCTCAGCTTTACTGGGGCACACAGAGAGATACTGGGAGAGGATGAGAAAGGCAGAACGATGTTCATCCTCACCACTGTACTCCGACGTTATATTTTACCACAGTATTTATAGGCTGTTAGGTTTCAGGATATAAAGTTGTTTCAGCTCGACTCTGGCTTATTTATTAGGTATTATGTAGCTCTTCCAACCTTTCTATATCATGTTTAGCCCAAACCTTTCATTAAAAATATTAGTTCTTTTCACTGTTAATAAGTTAGTGCCCAAACTCGTGTGCCTGTAGTCATTGTTATGATTACTGGGACAGATCTGCATGAGTAAGTGTCAGTCTTTATATCTGTGGTGTTGTGCAGGAGGATCCAATCCGGGTTATTAGCCTTCTAAGACGGGGCCCACAGGTTTACGCCCCCTGTTTGCGTAATTCTGTGGTCCTGAAGAGACTGGTATCATCTTATGCTACCAAATATCAAGAGACTGCCAATGGGTTTCCAAAGATTTCTGTGATTTAGGGCCCATGAATCATGAACATTATCATACTTCTTTAATGGAGCCTACTGAGAGCATGTGTGTCAAAGACTTTCTCCCACAGAGCTGGCTGATTTCCTTTTGGCTCCTAGCAAAAATGAATGTGATGAAATAAAATAATCATGTGGATGTTCAAGACTTATTCTGTTACTTACATCTTTATTGGATTAAACTAATTTGATAATAAAATGGCATTTTATGGGATTTGTAAAATTACAGATGCTTTTTATTTAATATACATTAATATACCAGGGGGTTTAAGTAGTACTCCTGGCTAGCTAAACTTGAGACTTATTTATTGCTTGTTGTAATATCACGTTAGCTTGGTAGAGGGAGTTGCTCTGTGCATTTAAAGAAAAGTTAAATAGATATACATCAGCAGAAACTGAAAATTACATACAAATAAGCTTTATGGCAGTTTTTGATTTGTTATTCAAATTTTACTGTTGTCCTGGTGTACACACTTAAACTGATCAGTTTTTAGCAGTAGGGAGAGGAACGGATGGAAACTGACCAACAACCCGGCTACTTTCTTAGCTTGCAGATCATAACAGCCACTCGAGAATTTTCCATTTATCATACAAGGCAGTTGAACCAAAAACTGTAGTAAAAATTAAAGTGGTATCTGCATCGATATTGCACTGAGTTGTGTGCATATTCAACATAGGGAAGGTACGAGCTCGAGAAGGCAGGTTCCAGTAGCACAGAGACAAATACTAAAGCAATGTGTGTCCAGGGCCAATTCGGAATGGGAGGGGCTGTAACAAACCAGAGGGATGTTGGGAGGTCCCCTTATTGCAAGCACACACTGGGCAGTCTCTAACATAATCCCATGGCATTGCTTTCTAAAATAGAAAAAAACATTTGAGGAATGAAATGGTGCGACTCACCTTGGGATGGCAAGTGATCCTTGTGGGGGGATCGTAATGGATGACCTGAGAACGAATTGCAGAAGGTACAAAGAGACGGTTGGCGGGAACAGAGCCGGGGTCAGGTTCAGTGGACTGAGCTTCCTTAACTACAGTAAGCCTTCTGTCTCCCATGAGACCCACAATGCACGAGACAGAAAAAATAGTCTCACAGGCAAAGGAACCAGTCTCCGAAGAGAACCGGCCTGACAGCACATCCAGCTTCAAATTATGAGACCCTGGCCGATAGGTGATGGTGAAATTGAAAAGACTGAAAAACAAGGACCACGGTGCCTGTCTGAATGATAGGAGAGGTTACGATGATCTGTCCGGTCAAAAAAAGGCTCCAAATGTTGGGTCATAATTCCAGGTGCCCCCATGCTCCTCTTGGCTGAAGATGCAAACTCAATTAAAACCAAAGTTTCCAAAAAATCACTGGGATAAACAGGTTTTGGTGCAGGCTGTTTATTAGACATATTAGTTACACAAAACACAGACGAGAGAGAAGCAGAAAGTAGAGAGACAAAGAACAGGCACATTATTTTATGACCTTGCCTTTGACCCCTCCTAATTTAAAGTGTCATCCTCTGAAACCTAATGCAGACCAATCACTTTTGGGTTCGTTCCCAATTTCTTTCCCACTTGGGCTAGAGAAACACACGTCACCAGAGCACCCAAATGGTTTATATCACTTCTGGTAGATGGCCATGTTTCTCCAGTCTGCTGTGCCCTCCTTCTGACCAGTATTAATTTAGTTGACAAACCATTTTTGTCATATTTTCATCAAAGACCCTTTTTTCCCATGATGAAAACACAACATTAACTAAATAAAATCTACCTTAAGTATGAAAACTATGACAAAATTAACTGACACTTTCATCAACGAATGAAAACAAGACGAAAATGCTCGGCGGGGACAACATCCAATCAGAATTTCTTTCATTTTGTAAAAGGGAGGGACAAGTTAGGAAAACATCCAATTAAAACAAACACTTGGACAAATTTGATCTAAAGCCGGGAAGGCCAAACTAATCTGTGAATATGATGGAACTCAGTTATGTACAATGCCAGCAGGGAGAACGAGAATGTATGGACACAATTCTCCTTTGAGTGTAAACCATGTGGGGCGACTATCTCAGGTTAAAAGCACGACAAATCTTAAATGATCTAAGCAAGTCAGCCAGATCGCCATCAAAGGTCAGCATTTTAATGTCATGCAGGGTAAAGTGTTTTTCCCAGTTTAGTGTTTGTGTTTAGAGAAAATCACCACGGTGTGGTGGGTTAGCCTCTCCTAATCTGAGTCCTGAAGGCACACTGCCCTGAACCTTTGTGCAGGTCCTGCTGTAAAACGCTAGTATTACCTCAGTAAGGTGGTGTTAATGATGAGGTGTGTGAGAAGCAGGTGAAACGCTATAATGTGCAGGGCAGTGTTGCCGAACCAGAGTCGGGAAACTTGCAAGCTAACTCCAGACGTCTGCGTTTGATGATTTGTTGTACTACTCACATTAGTGATACTGGCTCTTTAACGTAGCTCTCTGAATTGCTCTTTGATGAAATACCTGTATTCTTACCTGTGTGTTTCACCTGTGTAGATTTCCCTGTCACTCCCAGAGAGAGGAGCTGAGGGTGGAGAGAGTACCTCTTCAGTATCTCTTAAAAAATAAATGTTAAATCTAATGCATTAAATCTAAACTCATCTCATCAGTTTCTACCCATCAAAACGGCTAAATGTTATCTTGGGTGTTATAATTTGTTCTTTCACAATGGCAGAAATACAGAAACACAGAGGAGTCTAAGAAAAGCGTGTTCACTGAACAGATTGATAAAGAAAAATCTTTTAAAACCTTAAAGCATTTAACGGCTTACTTCACGCAAATCTTACCTTAATCGTGGTTTTTCTCTTTTGCTGCACAATTTGGGTAATTAACACTACGCAGATTGAACTTTCACAGTATGGGCTAGGATGCAGCTTCCAGTAATCCAGCAGATTTATTCAGCCTTCTACAGATAACCATTGTCTTTTTGATCCACTGTACTCTCTCCTTCCTTTAACTTCTCTTGATCCTTTAATGAGTAAAAACAATCAAAGCAACAACATGAATGTGCCTTACTCAGCCATTGCAAAGTCAACAGGGGCTCGTGATTTTAACTAACTCCATCAAGAATGGCTGTGACTTAATTAAACCTTGCAAACAATGTCACGGACCACAGGGGCTGTCACTGCTTTCTTGCCCGAACTTAAAATGTGAGAGAAATGCTATTACCTGAAGTCGTTTTGCAAAAATAACTTGTGGAACATTTGCTTCTGGCTATGACCCTTCAGGAGACAATCATCTCTATTGGCCCACTAATCAGGTATTTTGTATTCATTTAGTATCCTAAACTTTACTGCAGTGATTGGAATACAGATCAAACCTATGTCTCTTAGGTATCGCAGCAGCAGCAGCAGCAGCAGCAGAACAATTTATAGATTACTGACTACGTGATTAATACATTTTTAAGTTAGATAAAGTCCAGCAGTACAGCTTGGAATAAACCTGTTGGCTGCTAGCTTTACCACCTCAGAACTTATAATGTTATAGGCCATTATCAAGTGATCATTAGAACCAGTTCAGCAATGTGGAAAATGGGATGTTCAGCAGTTCTAGTTACAGGTTTGTGACACAGATTGCATTAGCACTTACTGAGAAGTAGCAAAACTCAGGGGTTACCTTAATTAAAGAAGCCAACATCTGTTCACTGAGCGATTAAATATGAGAGGCATTAACACAAGATATTTAAAATGAGTCTGGCACTATAGTTTCTTCAACAGATGATTTAGCAAACAGCTGCGTTTTTTTGTGAAATGAGTTTGTGTCCCACTGCTGAGCTTTTTTCTTCAGGTGCTATTTTCTATGCTTCAGGTGTTTGGTAGAAATGGGCAGTTAAAGAGTTGATTCTCAGGTCAGGTTGGCTGACCTGAGAAACAATTGTCAGCCTCTGGACTGCAACATAACTTTATAATCTGTCTCTGTCTCATACTGCTGAGCACTGCAAATCTGTTTTACCATTTGCCAAGTTTTTAGCATATACTACAGAAAATGCCCAAAAATGCAGAAAATATAATATAATATAATATAATATAATATAATATAATATAATATAATATATGTACACACACACACACACACACACACACACACACACACTTTGATCAGTGCCTTCAAGGGGACCAGATATATTATAAACGACTTGTCAAGCAATTACCTTTGGATCATCCTTTTTCAGTTACAGTAGCCAAATTTTAAGTCACCCTCGCTGATTGGTTTAGAACCAGGCGACAGCAACAAACATTTTTCAACTTTGTTTCATCGCGCCGCCTGGTCGCTTGTGCACGCCTACATGTACGAGCTTAAAATTTCACATGAACGAATGTCGCCAGTCGCTTAGCTGTTGGAGGGCAAGCGACTGTCGCCTCATCGCACGAGCTCCATAGGAAATGAACGGAGAGCGAGCGACGTCGCTCCCCGTGTGTTGAGGCCCTAAGTCTTCAGTTTCTATGCCATATGTCAGGACGAGATCCAGAGTGTGATTGAAGTGGTGGGATCCTTTACATTTTGAGAGAAGCCAATTGAATCCAATAATAGATTAAATACAGTGTTGAGGTTGTCATTTTCAGCATCCACATGGATGTTAAAGTCACCCACTATTATAATTTTATCTGAACTGAGCACTAAATCAGATTAAAAGTTTGAGAACTCAGACAGAAACTCTGAGTAAGGACGAGGTAGATGACAGACAATAACATATAAAATAGATTTTTGAATTTTCCAGTTAGGGTGGACAAGGTTAAGAGTCAGAGTGTCAAATAAATTAAAGCTG
Organism: Apistogramma diplotaenia; assembly: GCA_015052665.1. Lineage (NCBI taxonomy): Eukaryota > Metazoa > Chordata > Actinopteri > Cichliformes > Cichlidae > Apistogramma > Apistogramma diplotaenia. The sequence goes on along the minus strand of VOQJ01024144.1, from coordinate 20,073 downwards.
GATTTTTGATTAATTACTAAGCTGGAATGGAAGATTGTGGCTACTCCTCCTCCTTAACGTGAGCTTCGAGCAGCCTGACAGTTAGTGTGACTCGGGGGGTGTTGATTCATTTAAACTAACATATTCATCTCGCTGTAACCAGGTTTTGGTAAGGCAGAATAAATCAATATGCTGATCAATTATTAAATCATGTACTAACAGGGACTTGGAAGAGAGAGACCTAATGTTTAATAATCCACATTTAACAGTTTTACTCTTTGGTGAAGTAGAGGATGCTGTATCATTTTCTTCTTTTTGAACTTTTATTTTTAAATTCAGTAATCCCTCACTTATTGTGGGTGTTACGTTCCAGGACCAGGAAATCCGCAAAGTAGGGACGCTATATTTATTTTAATATTTATACACTATTTTAGGTTTTTATAAACCCTCACCACACACTTTTACACTACATAACACATTCCCATTCCCTTAATAAGCTTAATAACATGAAGAGCGGAAAGGGGTAGCCGAGCACAAACAAAAGAAAAGAAGATGTGACAGTTACTGAGCCAATCAGCGACAGGTATACAGAGGAGCATTCTCCGGTTGGTCGCTTTCCATCAGTCAACCAATCATGTGTTCTTTACAATTTCACGTCGGCAAGTAGTATCTCAAGTGACCACTGTGTAATATTTTTAATATAGGTTTATACATTTGGTGATTTTTTTTCATTTAAATTTAAATTAATCAAATATATACATTACTGTACAACACATACTATGCATGTGAAGAACACAAAGTACTGCAAAAACATGCGGAACAGCGAGTGTTCCTGCACTTATAAGCACTTAAAAGTTCTTACACTCCTACACTAATATTTATTGAAAGCAACTCCGCAAAAATCGAACTGCGAAGTAGTGAGGGATCACTGTAGTTTTTTGGTGGTCTGGGAGTAGACACTGTCTCTATGGGGATGGGGTTTTGGAGGGGTGGCAGGAGGCGAGAAGCTGCAGAGAGGTGTGCAACACTGCAACTCTGCTTCCTGGTCTCAACCTTGGGTAGTCAGGTTTTTGGAGCATTGATACAATTGTCCAGATTTCTAGGAATGAGAGCTGCTCCATCCGAAGTGGAATGAATGCCCTCTCTCCTAACAAGACCAAGTTTTCCCCAGAAACTTTCCCAATTATCTATAAAGCCCACCTTGTTTTAAGGGACATCACTCAGAGAGCCAGCAATTCAAGGAGAACATGCGGCTAAACATGTCACTCCCGGTCCGACTGGGGAGAGGCCCGGAGAAAACTACAGAGTCCGACATTATTTTTGCCAAGTTACACACCGATTCAATATTAATTTTAGTGACCTCCGATTGGCGTAACCGGGTATCATTACTGCCGATGTGAATTACAATCTTACCAAATCTACGTTTAATCCCCAGCTATTCTTCATACTTTATTAAACATGTGTAAATGGAAATTTTGTCCATTACTAGAACCTGGGGTAAAAGAACGGGAAAGAAACACTTTTTTGAAGTCATGATTTCCTTATGGCTGGAGTAAAAGACAGCAATCAGAGTCTGCTGGCTATGATCCAGAGAAGCCAGGGGGAACAGAGGAGTGAATGGATAGATGGGATGCTGTGACAGATGGGTACTGCGGGTCAGACGCAGGACAACAGCAGGGTGCTTCAGTGAGTGTCACAAATATTATATAGCAATTCATATAATACCTCATGGAGAAAGTAAGCACTGTGGCATGGCATGGAATGAAACACAAAAAGCTTTACTCTGGATAAACGTTAAATATTAGGCTGTTTATTTAAAAACCATAACCTAGATAATTATTTGGGAATATTTTTTTGGATGGTTTTAGTAGCAAAATAATCTAAATGCAAAACAGACAATAACAAACAATTCATAATTAAAGGCTTTCTCCATAAAACTATTAGATAAGCATATGATAGCTAACTAACTAAACAAAATTTTACTTATTTAAAATGTATGGCTTGGCTGAGTCCTTGATAGTTATTTAATGAGATGCATATTTATATTGCCCAGCAAATAAACACTTTAAAATCAATAGTGAATCCCAGTGATTGTCAGTCCATGACGTTACATCTTCCAACTCAACTCAGTCAATTAAACTTTGACTGAGAGACAAGATAATCATTGTCTGCTTTAAAAGTTGTGCATATGGCATATGCTGTTTATATATGAGTAGTTTCGCCAGGCTTTCTAGGTTATTTCAGTAAAAACAACTGTCAAAAAAGTGTCTTTGTACAGGGTTGCACATCTTGATTTAAGATTTAACACATTTATTATCTAAACATCCTTATCTATGTTTTTATGTACAGAGCATTCACCTATGTTGAAGCACCTGTCATATGAACCCATGTGGCATCCAGACTCTTGTTTGACTAATTTGCATTTATTTTCACTTGTCAGCCTGCCTCATCCTACTTGTTCATCAAATGCAATTCAAGATATAGAAAGTCCTGTCACTTCACACTTGCCAGCAACTGAGATGTCGGCAGGTTACACACGATTGCCCATAACTCAACAATAAGTCGTCTTTATGACAAACCGCAATATTGTTTATTTACTTTAGGACAAGAAATAGAAGACACAGATGCTCCCAATGTTTTACTTTTAAATAGTATTGATAATCAACTCTATACAGTCTGACTTTTTTAAATCTCCACACCAGAGTGAAACAGTGGTTCCCACTTTCTATTCTTCAGAATTTTGCATTGGTAGAGGTACTATATTTGATAATTGCCATGAGCCGTTTTGTCTATCAGCAGGATCGCACAAAAACTACACGGCTGAATTTCAGCAATCTTGTTGGAGGGTTAAAGAGGGTGAAGGATGAGCTTTATGGTTTCTCTTTATACTCTTAGTGCTACTGACCAATAATGTTTCACAAGATTTGGTTGCATGCAGGTAAACAGTCTGTGTGGAGAACAATATAGGGACCGAATTTCCTGAAATGCATTGACCGTCATCCAACACTTAAAAAAGAATCTATTGGATTAACATTAAAAAATATGTATATTGGTTGCATGCAACAAAATTATATTAAGTCAACCTTAGTTTTTATAGTGTTTTTATTTTTTCATTCATGTCAAAGCTCCATCCATTTTGGGGTTGGGTTGCGTCCCAATGTGTCCCTGGGTCACCCAACAGGCATCCCCAGTCAGATGCCCAAACCACCTCAAGTTGTTCCATTCGATGTGGAGGAGCAGTGGCTCTACTTGATCTTTGCTGAGGTGATCCGCCGCATCCACAATGGAGAATCCAAGGCCTACCTGTTCCGCAACCTTCGGTGTTGAAGCAAGGTCCAAAGCATATGAAGGGACGCAGTACAAAAGCTGTAGGTACACAAAACTCGGTGACAGTCAAGGATTTCAGGTTTCTGGTGTATCACCAAAACTCTCCAGAAGTCGCCAACATCACCGGAAAAATTTGCTATATTTGCCACTTGTCACATTTTGGAAAAAATTATAATGATAATATTTAAATAAAGTACATATAACACCTGAGTTTAATTTTTCTTCCCCAGTGAATGATGACTTTGTTCATAAATAACACAGTAACTTTGGCCTAGATATCACTCCAGTTCCCAGACTAATCACTGACAAGCTGTCTGGCAGTTCCCTTATTCTGTATTTTATATGTACTATTGGACTTCCCAGATAGCAAAAAGACCACGGGGGCGGATCCGCCCACGCGTCAGCAGATCTGCCTCACTGTGCCATTCATTTCTGGTCATCCGGACAGGATCTTGCTTGCCTACAGACAGCGCATCATCAAACAGCGGACCTGCTGTGCTCAGCCTTTTTTTCTCAGTTCATTTTATTTTGGCCATAAAATTATCCTGAGCTATTAACAGTTTCATTTAAAACATTACCATTTTACAGTCAGCTACTACAAGGTTACATGATGTTAAAGAAAATGGAAAAATCTAATGATTCTCCAGCGATTTTTGAATTGGCCATTCCCTCTCTGAGTTCCACACTGAAGGACAGAAATTTAGCGATTTTAATCAGCAATGTCATCCTCTGAATGCTTTATCACACTGTCAGACATATTTTATGTTTCAAGACTGATTTGAGATTTGACTGAGTTATGATCAGGAAAGGATTTTATTCTTTTATTCACTTGTTTTACTCAAATTCCCTAACTCATCATATTTACCTGACCTTGAGCTCACACAATGCAGTTTTTGCTTTCTTGTTGCTGTCTGTACACAGAAAATCCTCACTTTTACCAGTGTTAAAGAACAGATAAATAGTCAAGAAGAATCTGGATGCTGATCTTAGTGGACCCCAGAAGTCAGTTTCTTTCAGACAAATCATCCTTATGTTGTGTTGCAGCCTGCAGTGTTGTACTTAGTCAGGGCCTGTCTCATCTTTGCACACAGCCTAAGCAGGAAATGCAGAGCCCAGCAGTATCAGAGGATTGGATGAGTGGCAGGGGTCAGTTGTGAGCCACAGGGGTAATTAACTTTTCTTTTATTTTTTTTACTTTTCTAAGTTTTTGGTTTATAGGTGTTGCTATAGTGTGTTAACTACTCTTATCTACATATCTACAATCTACATTCTCGCCTGAAAACACCTTAAAAGTTTATTTCATGTCACAGAAACACTCATTTCAAACTTTTTGGCCGAGCTCCTCCGCCATTGTGTGTTTGAGTTTTGATACACCGGACCCATCCATCACATTCAAGAAAAGCGGGACACATTTGTCAATCGCATTTGGAGGAGTCGTCTTTGAATTCGGGCAGCCTTTGTCACCTTGTGACATAACTGGCCTACAAATGCGGCCTTTGAAGGATGTAGCCCCTGAATTTGACACAAACTATAGTGTTTATTACAATTTTCTTTTGATTGAAGGAAAAATGAAAATATTTTTGTATTCACGAACAACTCTGACTAAATTCAGTTTAGGTATACTAAATTCAATGCCCAAAGAATGCAGTGGAGGTTCAACTCCTTCCTGTTGTCTGATGAGAGCTTTGTTAAATTTATGTCGAACCAGATCTCCTTGTTTTTAGAAATTAACATGATTCCAGATGTCTCAGTTTTAATGGTCGGGGAAACTCTCAAGTCATACATAAGAATTCAGGTAATATCCTTTGTGGATTAGAAGAAATGAGACTCTGGGGAGGTTCTGGCAGGACAGTTAAGGGGTGCAGGAGCCAGACTAATTGGTGGGGTAACATCTCAGGTTGACAGTTTCATTATGGACCAGCAAGGAATAAATGAGACTTTTCAACACCATTACAACAAATTATACAGTTCTGATAATCATTTCAATCCTCATCTTTTGCAGAACTATTTTGGACACCTGCCTGTCCCAATCCTAACCTTGAATCCGGTTGATGCCTTGGATGCACCTACAGTCACAGCAGGAGATTGTAGGGGCAATTAAATTATTGCAACCATCCTACATTCTATAGGCCAATATCATAATATTACTTAATAGTATTTATAAAATATTAGCAAAAGTGTTGGCCTGTCGCCTGGAGCGAGTTTTACCCAGTGTTATATGCCCATATCAGGCTGGTTTTGTTAAATGCAGACAGTCTTTTTATAATATATGCAAATTATTGAATATTGTGTACATCCCTTGTCAAAATGACTCTGAATGCCTTCTCTCCATGGATTCAGAGAAGGCATTCGGCAGAGTGGAGTGGGTCTACCTGTTTGTTTTGGCAGGCTGTTTATATCTTGGGTCAAGTTATTGTATTCCTCTCCATCAGCCATGATTCTGACAAATAACTTTTGTCACCACTTTTTCCACATGGTCAGCATTTCCCCTCTCATTAATTGGAAGGGTGAATACAATAAAGATGTTAGTGCTCCCTAGATTTGCATACCTCTTTCAGTGTCGCTCTGTCTTTATTCCAGGAGCTTATTTTAAAAAACTAGATTTGGCCATTTTGACTTACATTTGGTTAAAAGCCTCATCTAAAGAAAGATCACCTGCAAAGATCAAAGCAAGATGGTGAGCTGGCATCTGTACCTGTACCTCCTTAATGGTGTTTTAATGAGATCCAGCAAAGGGATCCTAGTTTAGAGGTTTCTATAGTACCTTATACATGTAGTTAATAAGTAGAAATCAGACAGCTTTTTATTAATTAAGAAGTTTTATTAATTAAACAGTTCGTTTTTTGTGCTCAAACCACAAGCACAAATCAATTTGTTGTCATCACTACCTTGTGTTTACCAGTGTTGAGCCTAGAATAAGCCACTGGACTTTTATGATGACTGATCCTACATCAGTTAGTAAGTGGGGCCAACAAGCCATTATACTCTGTGGCCCGGATGTACTAATTATTGTAGTATGATAAATAGGACACAGATTAAGGAACATAATTTTCCTTTTCTAATATGACTGGAGGTCTCATTTGGAGATACGGCTAATCTGTACACGGCTCTCCATCTCCATCATGGGCCCTCTTCTGAAGCTCAGTGAGACGGCTCCTCTCCTCCTCCAATGACATCCCCATTAGAGCAATCCTGCTGATAAATGCCAGGCAGATTACAAAAACGGTGGTTTCATCTCAACGTGCTCCTTAGGCTGCACTCCAAGACAGGCCAAGCCTCTGTTCCCCGCCCTTTAAATTATACCCTATTTCTTTACACAGTCAACCAAGACCCACTGACTATGAATAATACATCAGGGTAATCAGTGCCTCTCAATGGATGCGCAGAGCATGGAAGGGATGGATAAATATGGTACAGATATGGCTACCATTCACTGTATGCTCAAAACATGTCAGAAATCATTTAACACCTCTGCAAACTGAAACTATTCACTGGGTGACATGTATTAAGCAAGCAGTTTTAATTAAAGAAAGCTGGGACATCCTCAATGCAGCACGCATCTCACCCATTGACAAAGGAAAGTTATAGACTTCCCTCAGATCTGCAGCATACATTATTTTCTGGCTTTGAATGACCTGCTTCTCTGTCTGATGCAGAGTTTCTACAAAATGGCTAAGCTTTTAATGTACATTAAATCTACACCCCATCACATCTACCGAGAGCTACAGTACTAAAGAAAATGCACACTTATCATTGGAACATGATCAATCAAGAGCATTCAAGGAGTGCCAAAGGCACACTGGAGGGCCCATTACTGAAGATCAATCAGAGACAGAGTCCATCCTCTTGCTAGTGGCAGCTGGACATTTTGTCATCAGTACACCTAGAACTTCAGTTGTGGCCATTGCAACATTCAGATCCAAACTAATTCCAGAAGCAATTAAGGCTATTGTCACAAAGAGCCAGTGTTTCTCTCAGCTTCACTTAGTAAACAAAGCCACTTTTACTTGTTTCCCTTCAAATGAATAAGCTCTGAAGCCATAACTTTACATCTTTACATGAAAGAATCTGTAAGAATTTAATCGTAGAACTTTACAAAATGCAGTGTCTCGGGCTCTCATCAAACTTACATGCATCTTTTTAGCAGGCAGAGCTATAGCTCACCTGGTTTAGCTGGAGAACCGGGAACCGAAGATCCTGCACCCATTAACTCTTTGCCTCATAAAGATGACATTTGACAACAATTCTAATAGGTGTCCAAGGGCTACAGAGTTAATGGAAATAAAAATAAATAAATGCATCTTGTTAGCATGAGCAAACCTGAGCTATACTGGGCAAAGATAAACTTGCAAATGTAATCCACCTTGTGCGAACTGGAATCCAGGAATGCTGTGTGGGACTGCAATTGGAATACTTCTTGTGCAAAATATATCTTGGCTCAGCCATGTCATAAAAATAATTTGAAACCTTTATTTTGCACTTCCCCATGGCATTATTATTTGCCCTTGGCACCACAGCTGCAAATCAAAATATGAGTGCAGCCATTCTGCTCGCTATTAATGTGAGAGGTGTTTGGTTGATTATAAAATAAACAGAAATACATATTAGCATTTGTTTTGAGATTTTATATTGAAAACAATAGATAAAATCTCACTTTGCATGTCATTGGTAGGGGAGCCTTGCGTCAGATAATACATCTGTACACATAAACTGTATATATGCAAACTTAGCTGGTATTGGCAACATACAGTGCCTTGCGAAAGTATTCGGCCCCCTTGAACTTTTCAACTCAAACTGTTTATTTTTTTAAAAAGTTTAAAGTATCCAATAAATTCTGTTCCACTTCACGATTGTGTCCCAATTGTTGTTGATTCTTCATAAAAAAATTACAATTTTATATCTTTATGTTTGAAGCCTGAAATGTGGCAAAAGGTTGAAAAGTTCAAGGGGGACGAATACCTTAGCAAAGCACTGTAAGCAGAAATAAGGTTTACTACATAACTGCCCATAGTTGCCCATCAACCTTTTTTTAAGTATACCATGCAACACTTTGTAGCTGAAAAATGTTCTTTAATAACATAATTTTTTGATAACATGATAAGATCATGTTTTGGAGATTTCAGTGTTAGTGGTGCTTTTTTTCTAAACAGGCCATCTCACAACTTTCCATGTGCTTTCTGTGAGTGCTTCAGATTATCGTTATGTTGAAACCTCCACTTATTTCCATTTTGCCTTTCAGACAGAAAGCTTAATACATATCTGATAACTGAAAAATGCCCATTTTTGGTGTATGCCACTGGTTAAAAAAGATTCTTCTTGGTATGACCCCCATGCAGAGTAATAACAGGCAGCAGATATAATAATACATTTTTTTAAAAGTTGGGTTTAAACACCTGTGTTCAAAGAGAATAGCTAATGGCATGTTAATATTCAAAGAAATAAAAAACTGAATGCCCAAGTTAGAAAATATGTAACAAGAAACCATCTGTAATAAATCACCGAAGCTGCAAATAAATTTAATAATACATCAGAAACAACCTTTGCCCAAAATCATTATATATGATGTATTATTAAGCCAATGTAAGCTAGTTTAGTTACATATTCTAGGTTACTGTCAAAATATGGAATTTGAAGTGTCGGCAGTACATTATTTAGTTAATAATCCTTTTGTGGTCATAGCATGCTAGACATAATTTTGGTGAGTATTTGCTCAGAGAAACTGTTCTATTTTATTTTGGTAGACTGCTACTGTTTGAGCATTATGCTAATTGCAGCAACTAGTCTACTTATTCTGTTTAATTATCAGATGATATCAATATACAGGCTAAAACATTTGTTGGGAAATTGATTTATAGATAATAGTAATGGTTTTATCTATCTAAATATAAATATGCATAATTAAAGACTAGCAGAAATGATAAATAAATAAATGAATAATGTAGGGTAGGTGCAGTCCAGTAATAACATCTGGGGGACATTTTCAAACTAATTGTTGTTAGGAAAGACTTTTATTTTTTTTAAGTATTATCAAAAAGGCCATTCTTCCCAGTAGTCAGGGGGAAAAGGAAAATAAACTGTGAAATCTTGTGGAGCTCCATGATTAACCTTAATGTGTTAAAGAATTCCCATAAACTTAAGCAAACTGGAGTCTATTTCAAAGCACTGCAGCATGGTACCTTTAATACCTATAGCATGTTCTAATCTCTGTATTAAAAATGATGGTCAACAGTATTGAATTCTGCACTGAGGTCTAGCAGGACACACAGATGAATCTTCAAAAGTCAATTGCAGCTGCTGCAGTGTAACTGGGCATGACGTACAACCATGAAGATGCTGCTTTTTCTACAAACAAAAAAATTTGATCATACTTCTGCCAATAAAACAAGCTGGCCAATCAAACACTTGGTGTAACTGGTGTATGTGAGACAAAAGCAGATCACATCCAGAACCTAGTGTGTGACTCTCTGCAGCGGTGAGATTACAAAGGTGATAATAGACCTCCACCCTGCCTGCCATACACACAGAAATACACACAAAAGAGCAAGGGACCAAAATGCAATTTCCATGCAAATTCTGAGCACACTTGCAAAAAGATTTCCATATTCAGTGTGACTGCAATTCAAACTCTCTGTTTTCTCTGCTTAACCTTTTGATTTATTTATACATTTGTACCTATTCCTTTCCCCTTCTCTCGATCTCTCTGTCGCTTCCTCATGTGTTGCCTTAATGCAAGTTTTGTGCATTGACCAGAATGTACAGGCAATGGGCTGTTTTACCCCCTAGTCTTGTCGCTTTATTTATTCATGTGACATCTTGTCCTTTTGCCTCATCCAGCTCAATGCTTCGCAGGGATACAGATGCTTTAGATAGCAGACAGATTTGGGTTGCTCAAGCACTGATCGTATGCCAGCCACTCAGACAACACCATTAATCTCTCTTATCAGCATCTCAGTGGGTGCTCTGGCCTCAGAATGGTATGTTCTGCATTGGGCTACCATTACTCAATGGATGCTAAATAAACCGCATTGCCGTTTCTGATTTACCCCCGGTGCTGAGTTACAGCCTTTAGCTGAGGAGACGAAAAGGGCCATCGCTCTCCCAGTGGCATTGACCACTTTGTTATTGTTAGTTCCTTCAAAGTGTTCCCAGCCTCTTATGCCAGCTGCTTGACAATTTTGTAATTGCATTGTGTGATAAAAAGCTAATTAAGTTATGGAAGATCTCTTATCTGTTTTATTTTCCTCAGTGCTATCCAGGGGATGGCCTTGATAAGATCACTTAGAGGCTGCTGGCTTCTTTCACTGGTGCACTGTGTTAATAGGGACAGTGATAACTGCTGTGGATGGAGATGAGAAAGGGCTCCTTGATGACAGTAATCTTAACACGAGATACAGAGATACGGACCATGATAAAAAGGCAGGGAGTGCCTGAGGGAGTCACCCGCCAATAAAGTTCTAGTTCTTGTGATCCCATAAACAACTGATAAGACTTGGTAGCCTAATGAGTTGAATTATTTTACTGACACTTGGAAAATGTGGGTTGACTTCTATCTCATGAACCAATACAATATGCTCACGCTTGCAAATTTATACCATAAGTATCAGAAAATGACTTTGTGAAGCCCCTGGTGTTTTGCAGAATGGGTTGAAGATGTGGTAACACTGGGAGCACACATTAAGCTGAGACAACACTGTGCACGCACTGAGTAGTACTGCGCTTCCATATGAAAGGCAGACATACAAAAAAAAAAAACACATAAAGCAACATCTCCAGCGGGCAATAGCGCACGCACCCACCCAAAAACCCCCCCCACTTATTCTTACGTTTTTTAAAAC
>VOQJ01024123.1:7226-23643 GCA_015052665.1 Apistogramma diplotaenia | reverse complement strand
TAAACAACCAAAAGACACACACAAATATATACACTCTCTCTCTATGTATATATATATATATATATATATATATATATATATATATATATATATATATATATAGACACACATATGAATATGTGACCGAAAACATAACCTCCCTCCACGGTATCGGTGGGTGAGGTAATAAATAATAAAACATGAGCCTATAACTTCTGGAAAACCCTTGGATAGGTAAACAAACTTATTAGTCACTGACAAAAAAGAAGGAATGTAGAAGCCTTAATGGATAAATCAGTGGAGATGGAGAAATGAATAAAGATAACAAAAAAGGAACAAGGAGGAAGGTTGGTGGAGAAGTGAATGTCAGCGATATAAGGAGGAGAGTAACCAGGATAGCAGAGGAGACTAAATGAGAGATAATGAGAAAAGGAAAAAAATGGGGAGAAGAAAGACAAACGAGAGGGGGTTGCTAAGAAAAGAGCAACTGTGATTCATGTCAGTCCAACTGCTCCGTATCTTCCTATATTCACCAGCTCATGATCTACTACATCCTCAGACAACTGTGTGTGTTTGTGGGTGTGTGACGTGTGTGTGTTTGCGTGAGTGTTTCTGAGAGTATGAACACTTTATATTGTGTCCCTGTGTGGAAATGGTGCCATGGCTTAGATAAAGATACAGATAAAGACAGGTAGATGGGATTGTAAATCACACGCGCGCGCACACACGTGCACACACATATGCATGCGGCAGACGCAATTCGACCTTGACTTTGGCTGCTAACCTCCACCTCTCATGAACATGTTTGTTATTATCCTTCTTCTCTTGCTGCTGAAAAGTGATGGTTATCTACTTTAAAGCAGATAACGCCGAGTGTGCGGCAGAGAGTCAGAGAGACACAGAAAGAGGGAGAGGAATGAGAGCTTATAGCTGAGTAAGTGAAGGGGAAGATATAGGAGGATGAAACTGAGAAGGGTCTGAATAATAGATAATATGCCCAAATAATAGATAGAAGGATGAGTAAAACAGATGCGTGTGTCCTACAAGTTATCATTAGTGAAAAGACAGGCACATGTGGAAATCTAAGGTATCGTATGTGGTGTGTATGAATTTGTGGGTTCTTCGGGGTGCCTCAACATGTTGCACCCATAGAAAAGACTTTTATCAAAAATGCCAAAAATCAAAGACATCGAATGACTGCGCAGATTCATAAACCTGATTACTTACCCTCTGATTGATTGGATTAAAACGGGGATAACATTTCTTTGCACATAAAGTTCTTTGGTTTGATGCCATTGTGGATACAGCAGCTCGAGGTTGAGGATGAAATAACGAGCCGAGAAGCTTCTATTTCAAAGTGCAGGAGTAGAATATGCTCACAACATGATTGATTGCCAGGCATTAGAGGAGATAGCATTTTATTCCTTAACAGATAGTGCAGATTAAGTGCGAGTCTTTTGGGTTCATTTCATTATGGGTTTCATGAAAATGCAGTACTTATTATATTGTGAAACATGACTGGTTCACACTCTTACAAGGGCTCCACCAATTAATTTGCAATGTGTACAGTGTAGTTTGTGTCCTTCTAGTGCCCTCTCTAATCCACTACTACTACTACATTGCTAAAGACATTCCAGAGCCCCCTCCACCCCCACCCCAAAAACCAAAATGTAGGTGTGTCTTTGAGCAAGGCACAGAAGCAGGGATGCATTTCTCCGCTTGTGGGAGAAACATTTATAACAGCATTTCTTCATGCCGCGTTTCCCTCCAGTGTGCAGTGTTTAAATAAGTTACGTTGGCCATTGCTCAGTGCTTTCTCGATGCAGCAGAGAACATTAATAGAAGCATCCAATTATGTAAAATATCTAAAATTATGAACGCTGAAAATGATGTGGCAATCAAATTTATCTGAATTGCGTTTGCACTTCTCTATATGCATGTGCGTGCATATGCAAGTGACCAACTACCACCTACACTGGCTCTATTAATAAAAACATTATCCATTGTGACTCATCCTAACGCCAACTCTGGCATGCTGACTCATACATATCATACTCCACCAGCACAAGTTGCTTCTGACTTCTAAATATTGGTAACTTCTCTTGACTTTGTGAAGCAGTCCCTCAGTAAAGGGTGGTGGGGTTTTTTTTTTCTAAATTAAGTGAGACTAATTCATCAAGAAATCAATAGTCCCAAACCACTGTTTGCTCAGAATTATACTATTTTCTAAAGAGTTCAGCAGTGCATTGGTTCAAATCAGTCTTCTCAAGATAAAATTGTACAAGTCATTACAACTTAAATAGTCCCCTGGCCAGAGTTTCTGCGTGATAAAATGGAACTAATTTGTTAGTACTTGAGAGTGGAGAGTTTTCCCTTGGCCAGAACTGCACCTATTATGTCTTCAGCTAAAATGTTACTAATTCATTAATATTTAACAGTCCCTTAACAAAAGAACATCAGTCTTTTCTTTTTTTCAGGACAACATGTCATTGATGGATGAAAATGAGCTAAAGCCAAAGTCTTTTGGTTGGAATGAAACTGAATGAAATGGTTACTAATAATTTATCAAGTAAAGACCCCAAAAGATCAAAGTCATTAGTGCGGCGAGTAAGTGCTTAGGAAAAACTGGATAAACAGCGACATCATAACTGATACAGTATTTTAGCTAAGAGAAATATGGCATTGTGCAAATAAAAATAAAAAAGTATAAAGTATATAATAATGACTCAGATGAGTATTTGTTCTTATTGCTGGAAGGTGAAATCACCCATTGCAAAGATATTTTGATTGATTTTGTGCAGCAGGAACAACTGCGGCTGACCTGTAATCTACAGCAGCCCGGAGATGATACTGTTCAGGTTTAGGAAACACGAGAATCCGCTCAAGTGTGAGTTTCTACTTCTCTGAAGGTGTTCTGCTGTACATGTAGCTCTGGTGATGAATAATTCCAGTATTGTGATGACAAATATTCACTATTTAATGTAGTGGGTTTTTGTTTCTCACTCAAGTAATTTCATTGTATATTTATTCTCTGTAAATCTTTTATAACTTTCCAGAGTGAAAAATTGAATAGAAACATACACAGATAGTAATATACACACAGTCAAGACTAATGCTCACACACAAACTGCTTGGTGCTGACTCAGGGAGATTAGAGGAGAATAATAATCCTATTATCCTGTTGTCTTTCTCCAGTGTCTTCTATTACACTTGACAAGAGCAGAATGGAAGTGCGTGTGTGTGTGCGTGCGTGTGTGTGTGTGTGTGTGTGTGTGTGTGTGTGTGTGTGTGTGAGAGAGAGAGAGTCAAATGTTGGGGAAACAAAAGGCGTGTGTTGGAGTGTATCAGTATGAGGTGAAAAATCAACAATCTATATTTAATTAATGAATAAAATGCATAATAAAATAGAAAGTCGATAAGAAATTAAGCCTTTTTTGAACACTGTCACCACATAAAGAACAAATCCAGCAATGCCACAAAATGCCTGAGAAAATCTTTAGCTGTGCAACAACAAGGTATGAAGAGTAGGATAGCAAGGTATAAAAGTAACACATTTAAAACAATAATGATGCATAAAAGATCTCTGTTTGTTTTCTTTTTTCTGTTTCTTTCTTGTATTTACATGTACTGAAAAATAGCTTGAAGCTGAAATGACCTGTTCACATTCTTACACAAAGCAGCATTTTGTCCATGTGCTAGTGAGTCAATTCAATGCTTTTGTGTGTGTAAGTGTGCAGTCCACCAGGAGGTGGTTTAACAGCTATGTATGAATGTATAGAACTCATAACGTCCATTAGAGTCAATAGGAAATCAATGGTTGTTAAAAGCAGGATGTAAAAGCATCAAAGTCTTTCTCTCGTTCCCCTGATACTCTTCTCTTCCTTCTCTCACCCTTGTTCTCCTTTGTCTTTATGTCTCACCCTTCCTCTGTTATAATCTCTGCCTTTATGATTTCCATTGCTGGATCTCTCTTCTCAGCGATGGAAATCACGCAGCATTTCACACCATCAAATAATTTCACATTTCTCAAAAATATTTTTAGAATTTGTCATTCTCACTCTTCTGGACTCCGTGTTCTTTTCTACAGTTAATGTCCCATTGTTACTCCATCCTTGCCACTCTCCTTTCTTTGACCATCAAGGTGTTTAAGTAGATGCCTCTGTCATTTTACTGTGGGTGTCCATTAGTTAAATATCATAAAAAAAAGCTCTTTCTCTCATTTTACACACTCACTTACATGCGCACACCTACACACACCAAACAATTACCCCTAAAGGTGCAGACGGAGCCGGCTAATACTTGACACTTGCAGGTAAGTGTTGACCTATTGACCAGTAGCTTCTTGCTATAGCTGCCTCTTAATGACTTTATCCTGCTCCCTCGTCCCACTTGCTCCATCTCTTTCTCACTTAAGAGCAATCACTGTTGTTCTCTCTCTATTGCTCTCTCTTTCGCTCCCTCTTCTTCCATCAGTTCCATCTTCCTTATTTCTCATACATGGTTGCATCCACACAGCAGCGTCTGTCTGTTCCCAATGACCTTCCTAGAACCAAAGTCACTGCCATTTATTTTTGTGTCCGAATGGAAAACACTGAATCTCAGTAAGACTACATATATAGCTCATCATACTATCCTCTTCTAGCTTCGCACATATTAAGGCTATTCACAGTGAAGCGAAACACCATCACCCACAATCCACCAATGAAGCGTGTGTCAGATCAAATTTGCACATGCAGCAGGAAACAACCAGTGCTGGTTCTGGCTGGACGTTCTTTTACAGTTAAATTGTCAGCAAATAGACCGTGC
Source organism: Apistogramma diplotaenia (assembly GCA_015052665.1). Taxonomy (NCBI): domain Eukaryota; kingdom Metazoa; phylum Chordata; class Actinopteri; order Cichliformes; family Cichlidae; genus Apistogramma; species Apistogramma diplotaenia. The sequence goes on along the minus strand of VOQJ01024123.1, from coordinate 18,858 downwards.
ATATCACTGTGTTTCATGTGTGTTGCATCAGTGCTTATTTATTTATTATTTATATTCCTGATGACAGAAGGCCTTTGATAGAAGCCAGTTGCTGCAGTAATCCAATATAGTCAGTACATTATATCTGCATTTTATATTTATTATAGGCCAATCTCCAACCTTCCTTTTATATCAAAAAATCTTGAAAGAATAGATGTAAAACAGCTATCTGATCAGGTTTCATTCAGAATTAATCATAGAAACTGTTTTAGTGAAGGTTATAAATGATCTTCTTATGGCCTCTGATAGTAGAGTCCTAGCTTGTCTTTCAAGACCTCAGTGCAGCATTCAATACTGTTGACCATAATATTTTATGATTAGAGACTAGAGCATGCTGTAGGTATTAACGTTACTGTGCTGCGGTGGTTTGAATCATATCTATCTAATATACTCCAGTCTATTTGATAGATATGAGCCTTCTACACACACTAAGGTTACTTATGGAGCTCCACAGGGTTCTGTGCTAGGACCAATTCTATTTACACCATAAATGCATCTCTTAGGCAGCATTATTTTCATTGCTGTGTAGATAACATCCATGAATACAGTTGACACATACCAATTAGTTAAACAAGAATGTTTTAAAGACATAAATGACTAAAATAAAATAAAAATAAAAGTCAGGATGGCATTAACTTGGCCTCAGATTACAGTTTGGAATCTTTGAGACAATTTTGACCAGAATATGTCCTTCAATGTAGATATTAAAGAAATATGTAGAACTGCTTTCTTGCAGGATCTCTAAAATTAGAAACATCCCATCTCAGAGTGATGCCGAAAAACTCATTCATGCATTAATTATTTCTAGTTTGAACTGTTGTAATTCACTCCTATCAGGTAGTCCTAAAATCTCCCTGAAAAGCTGATCGAAAACGCTGCAGTGAGAGTGCTGCTGGGGAGACAAAAGGAAGAGGGAGCATATTTCTCCCATACTGGCTTCTCTTCATTGGCTCCCTGTTAAACCCAGAATTTAATTTAAAATCATACAAGGTCTTGAATAATCAGGCCAGTGCACACAAACAATACACTTTATTCAAAGTTATATATATATATATATATATATATATATATAAATTTATTAACATTTATATGCAAGTTTTTCTCCTAACCAACCTTAATACTAACAATATAGCATCAACAACAAAATACTTGATTTTTTTATTTTTACTTGGCTAGTTCCATCTTATCTCTGTCTGAAATATCTCTGTAAACAGACTGTAATGACCAGATTGTCCAGCTAAATTACTGTAAACTGATCCTGATGCAGTGAATTGCTATAATCTGAACTGTTAATGAAGAAGAGGGGTACTCTGTTTTGCTAACCTTAGCCTGACTGTAACGCAGTGAAGTATTTACAAAATACCACACATTTGTCATGATTTAGTCATTGCCTTTCAAAGCACACAACTAATTTTTCATTTTTTATCTAATGTTAAAGCAAATGATTTTGTGATCTTGTGCTCTTAGGCTGGTGTGTGTATGCACAGTGCCAGTCCAATGTTTGGACACACTCAGTGTGTTCAAACCGCTGACTGGTACTGTATTGTAGCATAGGCTAATGTTAGACATAGAGAGTCTGCCTGAAGCTTTGCCTCAGCTGCTTCATGCCAGAGCTCTTGTAGCTCAACACACACTGGCGAGACAGATGGTTAGTGGATGGTGGAGCTGGACTAGGAAAAAGCATATGACCACCACCTTGAATATCTTCCACAGCAAACAGTTTAAGGATGGATTGTGAAATTGTAAGGTTTGTTCTGTGTATGCGTGTTTTTAGTAAGATTTTATACATAATTCCATGTAGTGCTTTTTAAAAGAGGTGTTTTTTATTTCCATGCTCGCTTGGAAGGTGTTGGCCTGTCTCCGTTACCTTACCCCTCTCTATCTGTCCTTCCTCCTCTGTTTCTCTTATACCATACACCTCATTGGTTCCCTTTGTCTCCTTCTCCTCTGTTATCCTTGAAGGTGATGGTAAGTTTCAGTTGCTTGTATATTTGCACTGAATTCAGTCATTTAGGATAATTGGTGGTTATACTTTTATCATCTTCAGTTTACACCTATGAGACAAGCACAGTTTGGCTGTGGGCCATCACATGGCCTGAATTCTGCAAGGCTGTATTTACTTCATGTATTATAGATTGAATCTGTTATATAGAAAACACCTGGTGGGTCTCATTGCCTGCCTCAGAGGCAGTCAGCAAACATGTATCTACTGAGTAAATATTAGGCTGCTTGGACAGGGATGTAGTGGTTGTCATGGTAACCAACCCATATGGGATGCTGAAAAGTAGATGCCATATTTAGAGTTGCTGAAATTTTTGCCTGGCGTAGCAAATGACCAGGAAATTGATGATGCAGCTGAGCAAGTGTGTGTGTGTGTGTGTGTGTGTGTGTGTGCATGCATAAGATGCCTGTGTGTTTATCATAAATAAAATAATCACTACATTTTAGAATGCATTTTAGCACGGCTTTGTAATTATTGTAGGGTCTTTACCTTACAATAGAAAGCGCCTTGAGGTGACTGTTGTGATTTGGTGCTGGATAAATAAAATTGAACTAAATTGAATGTTCATGTCCTGGTCAAATCAGTAATAAAATAAAATAAAACAAACAAAAAAGCAACAGCATGAACTTGGGCAACTTGCAAGAACAGATGGACTGCCAAGACCCTAAAGGCTTTCTGCAAGTCACTTTGCTTTATTAGCGGCAATGTTGATTCAGCATTAATGACAAAACAGGTAAGAATTGTTAAATAAAGTTATAAAACTAAATAATGTTTAGGCTTATAGCACTGGACAAAAAATATTTCTATAGTTGCACATCACTGCAAAATGCTGCAGAGACCTATAGAGGCAAAGACTGCCTCAGAGAGAGAAATGGGAGGGAGGAACAGTAGTATTGTGATGGCTGGAAACCAATTATCTACTAACAGTATATTCTCCTTAGGGACCACTCAACGAGCAGCACGGGAAGCTGTGCGTTTCTGTGTCTGTTTGTGTAGAGTCTTTTTTGGACAGGGCAGCTGAGGCAATTATATGTTAAAAGTTCCTATTCAAGGGTGTTTATTTTATTTATTTATATAATTTTTGAGGATTTAGTCTGACAGAAGAGGGATAAAGTGAGTTTATTGAAGGATAAAGGAGATGATTTGTTGCATTTTCCTTTAGTTCAGCAAATCCCCTGAAAAGTTCAAAAACCAAAATGAACTTCATTCTACTAATTAATGCTTCTTCTGTAGCCATAATGTGATATAATTTAGGCCCTTGTACCACAAAGCTCCACTGATGAGAAAACACATTAGCCACAATGTAGAAGTCTGTTTCATGGTCATTTATTACAGTGAAAATAATAACTTTCCTGGGTCCAGAACTTTGAATTGGTCCACTCCATCAAGATGAGTGATTCATCTGGAATCGTGGCATTAAACAAGGGTTTCTCAAATGAAAAAGTAATAGCACTGAAGAAGAACTTTGTGAATCAGCACCACGGGTAGGACACTATTATAAAGCTACTGTCAAGCTGTGTGCTGGAGGCAAAGTGCTGTAATAACAGAAGAAGAAGAAAAAAAAAACAAGGAATAACAGTAAGACTAATGACTGCATTGCAACTTTATTTACAGGCATGTATAATTTTGCCTGATACCATATTTTGTTATTACTTCACTCTGTTTCATGTGTATATTAGCTAGGCTCATTGATTTTTAACGATTACTTAGACAGATCCCCTTAATGCCACACCGAAGATACAAACTGATTGTGACAGTTCTGACAGATATCAGCATTGCTGATATATTTGTGTAGAAAATCTGAAATTCAGTTGCTCAATTTTTTGAATATTAACATGAATCTCTCAGTCTAGTTCAGTACACTCAGCCACCAACATACTTTAGAGAAGACTTGACATCCAGATGATCAGTGATCCACTCCACGAGGAGGATAAGTCACAGAGGTTTGCTGAAAAGCCTGGTTCTTCATGGAGTTCTGTTCTGAAGCATATTGATACACTGCAAAAAAAACTATGATTTAACGGAATTTATTCTATAAATTTTTTACAGAATTTGAAAAAAAAATCACAAAAATAGACAAATTAGCACATCAAATGACCTGTGAATAAACATTTTAAACAAGATTTTTTTTTCACATTTTCACAGGAAATCCATTATTTTTCCGCAGATAAAGGAACTGTAAAAATACAGTCACAAGAATAACATAATTAAATAAAAAAAAATTATGGGGGGAAAAAATTTATTATTTTCTTCAATTTATCAATGGCCTGATGCAGGTGCAGCACCCTAAATAGAAAAGCCCAGACGTCTCTCTTCCCAGTTGCCTCCTCGAGCTCATCGGAAACACGTTCCCAGACCAGCCGAAAGATATACCAGTAATCTTTCCAGCGCTTTATGGGTCTGCCCTCCATGTAGCATGTTTCCTGACTTTGTCTCGAGGGGTAGAGCACGTCTCGGTGCCCCAGCTGCTGGAATGCTTTTGTGATTTGATGAGATTTCTTTTTACAGTGTATTTGACTAGAAACAGAAGCAAGAAGGATGACCACAGCCTTGAGGGGACTGTCAAAAAATGTCAACTCAAGAACTTGGGAGAGCTTCACAAAGACTGGACTGAGGCAGAGTTGTTTTAGTTCTACTGTGTCTCCACAGCTAATAACAGCTCTTTACAGAAACTCTAAATCTTTTAGGGTTTTTTTTGGCTGGTGTATGTATCGCCACAGATTTTTCATAGGATTAAGTTCTGGAGACTGGCTAGGCTGCTCCATGCTCTCAATGTGCTTCTTTATTAGCCACTCCTTTGTCACTTGGTAGTATGTTTTGGGTCACTGTCATGCTGGAAGACCCATCCACGTCCTGTCTTTAGTGTTCTAGCTGAGGGAAGGAGGTTCTCATCCAAGATTTTACGGTACGTGGCCTCATCCATTGACCCCTCCATGCGGTGAAGTAGTCATGTACCCTTAGCAGAAAAACAGCCCCAAAACATAATGTTTCCATCTCTGTGTGACTGTGGGGATTGTGTTCTTCGGGTAATACTCATCATTTCTCTTCCTCCAAACATAGTGGGTCGAGTTGATGTGAAAGAGCTCAATTTTGTTTTCATCTGACCACGCAGCTTTCTCCCAAACCTTCTCTGAATCATTTAGATGTTCACTGGCAAACGTAAGACAGACCTGTACATGTGCCTTGTTGAGCAGGGAGACCTTGTGGGTGCTGCAAGATTTAAATCCATTCCAGCATTGGGAGATACCAATGGTGTTCTTGGAGACTGTAGCTCCAAGCTGCCTTCTGATCATTAACACGCTCCTGTGTAGCTTTAAGCTGATCCACCACCTTCCCAGACCAAGGATAATTGATGGTCATTTTATATTTCTTCCATTTCTGAATAATTGGACCAACAATTATCACCTTCTCACCAAGCTTCTTGCTAATGGTCTTATAGCACACTCCAGCCTTGTGCAGGTCCCTGTCGCTGACATCCTTTGACAGCTCTTTGAGCATTAATTTGGGTGATGGACAGGTTGGAATGGAAGAAATTGGTTCTGTGAACAAGTGTGGTTAATTCACACGAGTTGAGACTGGGAGTATCCGTAATGGATTGATTGACATACACAGCCAATCTGTGGAAGTCAGTATTCTGGCTGGTTTGTAGGGTATCAAATATTCACTCAGTGACATGCAAATCAATTTATAACTTTGTATAATGTGTTTTTCTGTATATTTGGTTAGTATTCTGTCTTTCTCTCTATTAAAAGTAAACAACCATAAAAATTTGAGACTGTTCATTTATTTTTAAGTGAGTAAACTTACAAATTCAGCAGGGGATCAAACAATTATTTCCACCACTGTAAATCAGAGCTATTTGGCTCTGTTCTGTATCGTTTGTTTTAACTCTCAGAAATACATTTGCAAAAATATATTTTAAGACTCATAAGCACCCACAAAGCCCACTAAGCAATAATACCTTGGTTAGGATTATTAGAAAAACATGCAGGTCCTTTAAAAAATGAATGTAATTAATTTACTGTTCAAAGTCACATTACTTAGTTTCGATCCCCATATTTTTTCTGATAAAAATTAACCCTAGTATGTTTCTTATCCTTGTCATTATAATGCTGTGATGACATTCTCAGGCTTTGAGTTTCCTTGTAAACTAGGGTGACTGGTAATAGCAATCTACACATACAGACTTTGTGCATAACAAAACTGCCTAAAGCTAAGTATGGATTTGTTTCTTTAACCTTTTCAAGAATGGATATGAAACACCTTCGACGAAAACACCTTACTTGGCAGTTAAATTTGATTCAGCGTGGTATGAAGAGAGGGTGTTTACAGAGCTTTTTACTGTTATATTGACAGTCAGACCTTGTGAGTAGAGGACACTGTGTACTAGAAAGTCAGCCATATTGACTACATAAAACCTGTTTATGAGTCCTGTAAACTTACTTGAAAATAACAGTGGGGGATCATGGAGAAGGCTTCCGTCTGCATATGAATGGAACGTAAGCTCTTTGTGTATGGCAAATAGAAGGTGGCTTTATTTGTTTGTGCATTCGAGTAGTTAGGTGCAGTTGTGTGTGTTGAAGATTATGTCTGTGCATGTGCGTGTGTGCCTGTGTGAAAGAGAGCTCTGTGTGCGCAGACAAGAATAAAACACGAGTAAAGTCTGTCTCTACTATTACTTGTAAACACGGATGCGATGAGAAAGATGCAACGATAACCAAATGGAAGTAAGATGCAAGGATGCAAACAGCTCAGCTCTAAAGTTAACTTGTGTCACTTGTGCACTGATTTCTGTGAGTGTAATAAGACTTGACCAGAGAAGCTTGACCATTGCCTCTGTGGAGGTGCGACTATGAAAAACTAGATAATAAAGTTTTAAATTTCTAACTGTAGGACCTGATTTTGAAATGGCAAATGAGCATTGGCATTTTACTACAGGCAACACTGAGCTTTTTGCAGTCTTCTTACTTTTAATCTTTTCTAACTTAAAGAACCAGCCAAAGGTTTGGACACACACACCCATTCACTCCTACTCAATGAGGAGTTCATCATACAAACTTGGCTCATAGGTACCTCTTAGGCCCCTGAAGGTGCCAATCAACCACCTAGCAACAAGCTAAAATGTCCCAATTTAGCATTTATGCATCACTTTTATCTCTTTGGCCAACAGGTAAAAGAATACTACAGTATGGACATAACTAAACAAGGTTTTAGGGTTAACTAGTGTATCAAAATCCCTCAATGCAGAGCGCTAGAATGTCAAAAAGTGAATTATGCCCCTTAAAGAGAAACAGTAGAGTTCAGCATTGACTAAATGTATAGCAATCAAGTTGTGGCTATTTTAAAAGCTTTAATTAATCCCTTAATTAAAAACCTAGAATCTACTTTCAAAAGAAACTTATTGGCAATTAACCAGAGTAATAACATGATGTCATGGAAACTTTAGGGAAGAAATGCAACCTTTTTTCAGTGGCCTGAAGTTGCCTTAAGTCAACTGGTTTCCACATTTAAAAAAACTAGTGCAAAACTGTTTCTGTTTGTGCATGCACTCGATGCATGTGTGTATTTATGCATTCCAATGACCTCTTGTCAGGTTTTCTGTATGCAAGTGTTGTGTTCGTGTGTGCATCATAATGTATGGGAGTGTATTGACTTATGCTTTTTATGTCAGTTTCTGACTGGGGAACTGCATATTTATTTAAAGGAGTGCTAACCAAGTCAATGATATGTAAAAATGCAGTAAATGATGCAGAGGTGTTACCATAACAGTGTGGATCAGAATGTTTTAACATCACGCCGTGCCTCCTTATCACTGGCATACTGATGTACAGTTTGAAATGTGTGTGTGCTCTTATTGTATGCCAGTCTGAGCTCCATTTTATTTCTGTATAAACAGGCACATGAGTGGGTAAAAAAAAGGCTCACAGGCCGATGAAGAGAAGGGCCAGTGTGAGAGCGTGCATGATGAAAGATAAGATGTGAGTCAGGTATGCCATCTCTGTTTCTGGGTATTTGTGTGTATGAGGAGTGGGCAAATGTTGTGGGCAAAGGTCTGATTGCTATTGTCAAGGTAATAATATCTCACCTTTGTTTGTTGATATCTTTCACTGACAAAAGGCAACATGTCCAAATTGGAGTAAATTGGAGTGTTACTTACCACTGGTGGCTCCTGTAATGAAAGACTTTGAATATGCCTTGTTTGGTTGAAGGGGGTTGATTTGGTTATGTTATAGCTCATCTGTTTGTTTGTTTTTCAGTGCTTTCTTCTTTAAGATGTATTTTCAAAGACATTCATTCAATTGAGTTTCATTTATATAGCACCAAATCACATCAACAGCTGCCTCAAGGTGCTGTATACTATAGGGTAAAGACAATAAAACCCCAACAATCAAATGACCCCCTGTGAGCAAGCACTTGCCAAAAGTGCTTTTACAGTAACAAGGAGAAACCTCTGGTGGAACCAGGCTCTGGGAAAGGCAGCAGAAGGAGATAGGACAAAAGTCACAGATGGGGGAGAGCTGGAGTTTAAAATTATTCACTAATGATTAAATGCAGTAGTGATGTATTAACACAGGGAGGGCGAAAAGGAGGTCAGCAAAGAAGAAATGCTCAGTGCATCATGGGAAGCCCCCAGCAGCCTAGCCCTATTACAGCATAACTAAGAGATGGTTTAGGGTCACCTGATCCATCCCCATGTTTTATCATACAGGAAAGTTTTAGGCCTAATTTAAAAGTTGAGAGGGTGTTTGTCTCCTGAATTCAAACAGGGAGCTGGTTCCACAGAAGCAGGACTCCCATTCTACAGTACTTTTAGAAACTACAGTTTTCAGCATCACTCTGCGACAGGATGTTTCTATACTGCTCGAAAAAATTAATGGGACTCTTTGAAAACACATCAAATTTCAATAAGACAAAAATAATCATGTTGGATATCTACAGTATACTGATATGGGCTGGCTAATGTGTTAAGACCAAAACGAGGCCGCATTGTTTGATGGAAATGAAAATTATCAACCTACAGAAGACTGAAAAAACACCCCAAAAATTCAAGTTAAAAAAGTGATGCAACAGGCTAGTCAATCGCTGCAGCAACTCAAAATGGTACTTAGTAGTTTATATGGCCCCCACATGCTTGCATGTATGCCTGACAGGGCATGTACTGTACCTGAGATGATGGATGGTTTCCTGGGGAATCTCCTCCCAGACTTGGACCGGGGCATCACCAAGTTCCAGGCAAATCGGAGGTGCACCTGGCAGCATTAGTTCGACCAAAACATAATGTCCCACATGTGCTCTATTGAATTGAGAAACAGCCTGCATGTGCGCGCCAGGGATTGTCTTGCACCAGGAGGAACCCAGGGCAAACTGCGCCAGTGTAGCGTCTGATAATGGTCCAATGATTTCATCTCGATACCCAATGGCAGTCAGGGTGCTGCTGCTTACCCTGTAGAGATGAGTGTGTCCCTCAGTGGATATGCCTCTCCAGACCATGACTGACCCACCATCAAAACCGGTCATGCTGAACGATTTTACTGCCCTCCAACATTTGACTTTATTAACCCCAAGCCTGGAAAACTATTAAAAGAAACACATACATTTGTATACAATGTCACATCCCACTAACCAGTTAAGACTTAATTAAGTGCTGCTCATGCCATGAGGTCAAAATGTTGATCCACTTAATTTATGTGTAGTGTATGAAAACAACTTTATCTGGGAGATTATAATTGCTGAAACTGACATAATGAAGTCAGCTTGTAAAAAAAGAAAAAAAGCAGAGTCTGTGTGTGTCACCCTACAGAACAGCATATTTCATGTACACTTTTGTGTGCAGTTACAAACACATGATTACAGTCAAACTTCCTTTAATCTCCTGTCAGCGCTGCGATTTGTGTAAATGTTTCAGCACGTCCCGGGCTCGTCTCCAGTACTGATGTTCATTTGCTTTTATCGTTGACTTTATTTCGGCGGCTGCACACGCTGGAAATGATTTTCCATCCGTCATCCACTTGTTCAACCATCTGCCATTAACCGAGACCTGAAATCTGTTTGCGCCTCGGGGACAGCACTCTGTTTCTGCGTCGTCATGTAAAGCAAATAAGATTGTGTGTCATCGGTTACAGTTATCAAATAACTGTGTGAAAATTAATGCAGAAATTTTGGATTACACGTGAGGATGATTTCATGTAGTGTAAAATGAACATGTTTTTTGATTGACAGAATTTTTATATATTAATGCTTTCGAAAAGGGTTTAGCGTAGTGACAAATTCCGATAACTGCTACGATTAACCCTTTTTATAAGCTTTTGGAAAGCTGTCCATTTAAAAGCCTTCAGGGTTCAGGTGAGGCTTAGTGTCACCATAAAGATCAGATCTATAATGCAAACCAAACATGTTCATGTGTTTCTGATGAGTCTCTCGTTGAAACGCTGCCAGACGTGAGCTAACGCACGATTGCTAGCATGTGATATACGCACATGCACACACGCAGAGACGGTGAGATACTGGTTTACCCACCCACAGACACACACAGCATCATACAAAGTTGCCTGGAGTATCCCAGTGATAGCAGATGGTCTTTTAACTCCAACTTTTCTTTCCCATTCAGCTTGCCTGTGTTGTTCACTCCACCAATCTCTTTTCTGTCTTTCTCCCTCTCTAATTTCCTTGGTTAGTCCATCTGTTGCTAAGCTGCTTGGCCAACAATATTTTTTTGCTGTCTTTTTGTTTCGTTTCTTGTGCATTCTTTTTCCTCACTGCGCTGGTCCTCAACTTATGTCCTTTTGCTCTTTTTCATATGTCTTGTGTCTTTTTTCCCTCCTTGCTTAACTACTGCTCACTCTATATGTTCCCCTTTCCTCCAGATTTCACTCTGTCTTTCTTTCTTTTCCGCTTCTTGCAAATGATTGTGCGCTTTCAGGACTAAATGTCTCTGTGTTTCCTATGGGAGGTTACGTGAGTTGACAAGGCCACTAGCACTGCCTTGCCATGCCACCTTGATGCTTTGCCAGTGTGTGTACTTGTGTGTATGTGTGTGCCCTCTGGACTAAGCAAACATCACAAGTGTGTGTGTGTTTGTCTGTGTCCATGTGTGTGAGTGTAGTATGTGTGTAATCGGGTTGACAGGGTTGGCAGCAGGCCCTTGCCACCTTGTCTGTATGCCAGTGTGGCTCAGCCTTTTTGAGTGTATTATTTTCAGCCTGCATTTGACGCTAAATTCGATTAAATGATCATCTATCTATCTATCTATCTATCTATCTATCTATCTATCTTATTCATTTGATTTCAACACTTGCAGTAGAAATCATTGTTCTAAATAGCTAAAAAATACAGGCAGAGCCGCAGAAAATATTAGAAAATGAGGTGTTAAATGCTCAAGCTGATGTTCAGACTGCTGAAATGTCAAACTGCATTTTCTCTGCTCTCACATTCTGTCTCGTCACGCTTTCCTAAAATATAACACAAAGAGTGAACCAACCAAAATGGCTCGGAGCTGAGGGGGGGGGGGGGGGGGGAAAAAAGACTCTAAGGCTCCCTTTTTCCCCTGGCCCCTTTTTTCCCCCTCCGGCTCTCCCCCCTCTGTTCCTCCTC
>VOQJ01024122.1:7110-30008 GCA_015052665.1 Apistogramma diplotaenia | reverse complement strand
TGGGTATGTGCTGCTGGTGGTGACAGGTGAGTCTCATCAGTTTAGTAATCTTTCTACAAAGCTGTACTGAGCTGATTATTCCACCTTTATCCACAAACCATATAGGAGCTCAATAAGTGCTTCATTACAAAATCCACCAATGCATCACAGATGGTGGATAGTGGCTCTCACTGTGGTTCACTGGAGGCCTTGTAACCTTTTCCAGACTGATAGATGTCAGTGACTTTGTTTCTCAGCTGTTTCTTTAGATCATGGTCATGATCAGTTTGTGTGTGCATGTGTGTTTTTCTTAAAAATGCTTCATTTTGCCAGACAGGTTCTATTTAAGTGATTTCTTGAGTCAATAAGTCCGTCAGTAATCAGGCCTGGGTGTGGCTGCTGAAAATTAACTCAGCTTTCAAAAAAAAAAAGATCAATTATGTTTAAGTAATTTAAAAACCACATTCAGGTGTGTTAGGTGCAAACTTGCATTTTTATGCTGATGACACAGTTATTTACTGCTATGGTGGTCCAGTTCTTATTCAGACCACCGAATCCCTGCAGCAAGCATCTGTAAATGTCCAGCATTTATTAATTAACTTAAAACCTGTCCTCAATACAGAAAAGAATGATCTTTTAGGAAGAGGCAAGAATTAAACCCCCCAGTGTTCACTTTTGAGGGACCTAAAGTAGAGTTGGTGCACACTAATAAATAGTTGGATCTTGTGATTGCTGACTCCCTTACTTTCAAGCCACATGTGGAACACCTTGTGAAGAAGCTGGAGCTTAAGTTGGCTTTTTATTTTCGGATCAAGTTGTGCTTTTCTTTCCGTGCAAAAACGTGGCTTGTTGCTTGTCTATATTCGATACATTAATTACACTGAGAAGTGATGTCTGTTATTCATTCCGTTCTCCGAACCAGTTGCTGCTTTCTGTTCATTCCTTAATCTCAGTGGGACCTAAATAAGAAAAAAAAAACAATTGAAAGGAGAATTTGTAAGTGGTCATATTAATAAACACAATACAACAATGTAAAATAACCCCACAACTCACAATATGATTTCCTTCCAGAAAAAGGGCATCACAGCAAGAACAAGCCGAGATGAGAACATGTCTGGAAGAGCAAACAGCTCAGAAGACGCCCTGTGAGCTCCCTGCACCACTGTGATGCAGGTGAAGCTTTGTGGCAGCTCAGTCTTTGTTTATATACCAGTAGAAGACGGGTAAACATGTATGAAAATGTAAAACGGTGCGACATGAGAACGTCGACTGGCCCCGACTTTGCAGATTCTTTAGAAATGTTTTGTGTGGAAAGAGATGCATTAACTCCATCTGAAAGCAGTTTAGCAAAAATCCTGGAAATGTTATTTTGTTGTTGTTGTTTAAGGTTGAAGGGAGATGAACATGCATTGATTGACTTTAATCCTGTATTAATACCATTTTTTAAATACAATTTTGTCTGTACAATGACTGAATAAATTGCATAAATTAGCACTTCTCAAACTGTCAGATGGCTCCTTCTGGTGGGCACAGTGCAACTGTGAGTGAGGGGTGGGCAACAAGAGGAAAAATATGGATCAAAATTAAGTTGAACAACTATGACTTACAGAAGGGAAAAAGATACCTTTGCTGATGCTATTATGTTGACCATTTTCTTACTAAATTGTTGTAAATTTGTTCTTTTTTCATTGTTAATAGTTACTTTAAAAAGAAGAAGAAGATGATGTGAACCAAATACATTTCTAAACTTCTCTGTTAAATCTGTGAAAGGAACTTTGTGACCTCTTCTGTGAACTGTGAAGACTGACCCAGGACCAGGACAGTCTGTACAAGGGGATTCAAAATATGAAGGTTGTGGATGGGCTGCTTAAACTTTGCATATTCATTCAACCAAATGATTTCTCAGAGATCCTAATTTGAAAAGGTTGGTGGTACCTTTGCCCATTAAATAAAAATAAAACAGACATTGTAGGAGCTAACATCCCCTCTCCACTATCAAGGTTTGCCTTGATAATGTGCTAAAGGAGTTGATAAAAACATCTTCACACTGCACTCTAACTCCTCTAATCAAGCATGTTAGCCAAGATGGTCAATAGGAGAAAATGTACGAGTTAGGATGATAAATCAAAGAGGCTGTCTGCTTGCTAATGCTAGCTCTGTTTCCACAATGTGCAGATGGTAGCTGATCTGGGAGCAGTGAAAGCAGAGCTATTGGTAACTTGTCTGGCATGCTTATCTCCTGTCATTCTCCTGTCAAAGATCAGAGGTTTATTCACATCGTGCACACACAAACAACCAGAAAGACGCTGCTGGCCTCTTGAAACGCTCAAGCCTTTGTTCACAGGACACACTTCCATGAAATCCAAACCCTACGGATTTCAATGGGATCATAGGCAAGCCTGCTTCCTGTGACAATACCCAATTGCAGCCACAAGATGGTAGTAATGTAAAGGACAAATGCAAACAGGCAAGAAGCTTTATGATGAAAGGATAGAGGTCACTTTCACTTTGGTTATAACTGATGTCTATTCTTCGAGTTCACTTGCCTTCCTGTTTCCTGACAGAACTTCTACAATCATGAGAAAAACAACGTTTTCACAAGATTCAAAATCATCCTGTAAAAACTAAGCACAGCTTAATCACTTCCACAGAAGAGGTCAGAATGAGCACATGATTAACTGATTATCACCAAATGTGAGCACCTCTATGAAAGCATGGCTCAAATTTATTTCATTTTTCTCAACATCAACATTGTCCCATTTGATAAAATTTATTAGAATAATGATTAAAAAACAAACAAAAAACATGGCAGCACAGCTTAGGTTTGCAAACCTGCATGTGAACAAACCAGAAGACTTCTGGAAGAATATCCTTTGGACAGACGAGACCAAAGAGGAGATGTGTGGCCAAAGAATACAGGTCTATATTCTGGAAAAACCAAACACAGCATATTAGCAGAAACACCACATACTGTACCAACTGTCATGCATGGTGGTTTAAGGGTGGTGATTTGGCCTATTTTGTGGCCACAGGACTTGGGTACCCTACAGTGCATTGAGTCAACTATGTGAGTTTATCTGTCTGACAGATAAAAGCAGGGTCATTGCTATGAAAATGATCAAAGTCCAGGAAACACAAGGCATTCAGAACAAAGAATAATGAAGGATTTATTTACTTGCAAGTGAACCTTTATATTTCAGTGAGACATCATGCAAAATGCTCGTTGCGGTAGTGTCTTGAGCTGTCTTTTATTGGTGCATATCAAACAGTATGCTTTGCAAACAAGATAAGAAACAAACATGCTCTAAATGATTATCTTTTCGGGCCTGTTGCCCTCTCCCTCAATACTGTGTTCCTTCAATCGAGGTCAGGCCTGGGGAGACAAACAAGCTGACACTGGCAGTTAAGCATGACAAAGGCATAATCATTATAACACTCATAGACTTTTTCCAGCGGTCATGCAATAAGATAAAGAAAAATAAGAAAAAGAAAAGAATCAAGGTGCTGCAGTGACCCAGTCAAAGTCCAAATCTCAACCTGACCGAAATGCTGTGGTGGGACTTAAAGCGGTGAGAGACTAATATAGTCATACAGAAAGTAATTACTTCGGGCGCCGGGGTGGCTCAGGGCGTGAGCAGGCGACCATATATGCGGGCGGCACAGGTTCGATTCTTGACCTGTCGCCCTTTCCTGCGTGTCTTCCCCGTCTCTCTCCTCCCACTTTCCTGTCTCTCTCCACTTACACAACTACAGTATCAATAAAGCCATGAAAAGGCCAAAAACAAAAGAAGAAAGTAATTACTTCAAGTTACTGCTGCTAAAGAGTCTTCTATAAACAGCTGAATCACGTGGTGTGCTCAGTTTCTCACAGCACTGCAGAGTCCTGTGAGAACATTTGCATGCATGACTGTAAAAGACAACCTGTCTGTGGTCTGTGGTTAACAGATGTTTACTTCTCTACCACTAGAGGGTCCTCCAACATGTCGAAAACCGCTGACCTACTTTCAGCATGATTTGTGCACTTTATGAACATGCATAGTCTCTATCACTCAGAGATGACACTTTAGAAAGGTGTCATGAAGAACACCCTAATTTTCATTTACATCACACAAAATCAAATTCTTGTTTTTACTCATAAAAGTATATGTAATCTACCTGTTTGTCAAGTATTTCTGTGCCATTGCAGCCTTTTCCCCATCAGCTGCTGCAACCTCCTGAAACACATCAACTAACTGAAAACTGAGATGGTTCCAATACACAAAATTGGTTTGATCTCAGATTGAAGCTGACTTTAACGCTTTCCCAGTGACAATAAATGCAAGCTACTTACAACTATAATGTCACCTACACACTCCACGAGGTCACGTGTTGCTTTCATAAACTGTCAGGCAGTGTGGGTGACAACAGACACACACATTTCCTACTGAAGAGTTAGACTTCAGCTCAACCTTGAGTGACACTCACTTTCACCATGTCTGCTCTCTGGCTGGAGTTCACACTCATCCTGTGCATCTATGGCACAACTTGGACTGCTGCAGGTAAGGCTGAGACAAAAAGTGAAATGCACGTGTGTTAAAGTAAATGTAAAGTGAGATTTGACTGTAATTGCTGTCTCTTTTTGATGCAGACGTGGAAGGAGTGGTACGTAGAAATGTTGGGGAATCCATCACTATCCAGTGCAACAGCAGATCCAATCAAGAGTCCCTGAGTTTGAAGATGGGCCTCAATGAGGAGCAGGAGGTTTTTTATACAGCGACTCATTCAAGCAAACCAGCTATTAACGGCCAATTTACTGGCAGACTTCAGCACCATGAAAAATTCCCTAAAGTGGAAATCCTCATCAAAAACCTGACTGTGAACGATACAGGACCGTACTGGTGTGTGTACAAAATGACGGACATTAACTTCACGCCCAGAATCACAAGAGGCAGTGGGTCTGTGCTGCTGGTGGTGACAGGTGAGTCTCATCAGTTTAGTAATCTTTCGACAAAGCCGTACTGAGCTGATTATTCCACCTTTATCCACAAACCATATAGGAGCTCAATAAGTGCTTCATAACAAAATCCACCAATGCATCGCAGAGGAAGTCGCTAATGTGAACCATCATTACTCGCCTATTTAAATTAGGTGCTTAGATAATTTCTCTGAAGCTTTTTGCACCACTTGTGTTTATATGGAACTTCAAAATGGAAGAGGACAGATGGGGAAAAAATCTCAATAAAACAGACAGAAACATTTGCACCTTCATGATAAAAACAGTAATATATTAATGTCATTTCTAGAAAAGACAGCTTCAACAAATGCAAGGGGTGACTGTCAGTCGTCCCAGGAAAACATGATCCTGTTGTCTGTGGTGATCAGCGCTGCTGTGCTGATCGTCGTCCTCGTAATCTTCTTCATGTGGATCATCCTCAGGGTACGTAGTTTAATGCCGTTGCCACTGTGTGTGTGTGTTTGAATCAAGGATTTGGTTATTGCTTCCATTCAATTATGACAACTTTCACAGACAGTTTACTGCAGGGCTGTATTACACTGCAGCCAGTTGTGTGGTTAGAAAGATTAAGACTGAAATATTGGCAACAGCATAAATTCAGCTAACAATAATCATATTACGAAGTGTAACCTACAAATAACTGATGGCATTATCTTTTTTTTTGTCCCATAAGAAGCCCTTGCATAACACGGTGAAACCAAGACAAGTCCCAACCAACGATGTTTATGAGGACATGCGCGGCACGATCAGACGCTGAAGACCCGCAAGCAGCCAACACGAAACTCTGACCTTTCAACGCTGCTGTGGTGCTGAAACCATCGCAGCAGCTCTGTTCTCACGCGTCACCCCTTGTGTGGGTGTCATTGAAACAAGGTGTGTAAAATGGTACAAGACAAGAACAGTTACCATTGACTCTGTAGATTATTTTTTAATCTGTCCCCAATGTCAGCCTTGTTCTGGGATGAACACATTTGGGTTTACTTTTTGTAAATATGTTCTTCTTTGTTTTCAGTTGTTCTTAAATATTTTTTGTACAATTTCTATGCAATTTTTTTATCCAACCATTTTTAAACGAGAATATTTGCCGGTACTTAGTGGACTTAGCAACTGGCTCCCAAAATTGTGGCATGATCCCACCTGGTGGGGTGTAGAACAATGTAGGGTGAGGCAGGGTGGGTGGGTGTGGGGGGGACGAGGCTGAATGAACATGAGGTGTGACTGACTGAGGGAGAACTTGTGATGTGTTGGTGTGTGAATGTTCTCAGCTTCTGAAGGGGAGAAGAGCAGCAAAAGTTTGAGAACATTTGATGTAAGTAAGGTAGGGTTCGTCTGAATGTGATGTCAAATACTGTGTATTGTAATTCAAATAAACCATCTACCATTTATATGAATCTGCTTTATTTTGTGTAGGATGTGGCACTGAGCTCAGTACAGCAGTACAGAACTCACAGCACGATAACATGACATGACATAGCGCACTGGCGCCACATTATTTATGACGCCCATAAATTTGTGAGTGTGCAGTGTGTACGGTTTTAAAAAAACAAATTAGACCATACATTTTCATAAATTTTCAACTTTAAAACTAAATTGAAAATTTCTTGAAAACTTACTATTGAACTGAAATGTCACGGTCCCGGGGTATTTGACCCTGTGTTTCGAGTTTATTGTTGGTCGTTAGTTAAAGGTTTTCCTTATTTATGATTTCCTGTGTAACTGTAAATATATGTTGAATTATGTGCTGGACATTTTAGTTGTTGATTACTTGTTTTGGTCCTTGAGTTTTAGTTATCCTGCCTCCCCTCTGTCTTGATAAAGCGTCTCTGTTTGGTGTTTACTTCCTGATTTATTTTGGTGATCTTGTTTCTCGTGTGTTGTGTTTGGTTTTGCTTCCCCTGTCTTATTAGATTCTGGTCACCAGTGTCTTGTTTTCCCCAGCTGTGTCCTCTCTCCTTTATTCTCCTTTATTACCTCACGTGTGTAATTAATCGCCCAGTTTTCCTCCTTGGTCTTTGTGAAATCTTCTCTTATGCTGCGTGCTCGCTTGTTCCCTTTCAGCTCTGAGTTTTTGCATTTCTGGTGCCAGTCCTGCCTTGTTTTTTGTTTTGTTTTTTTCTTATTTTGCATTGTTAAAAGACACTTCAACATTGGAAGCTGCTTTTTTTGACTTGTCTTCTGAGTCCTGCGTTTGGGTCCACATCCTGCCTGCCGCACAGCCAACACAACGTGAAATACATCCTTTAGACACACTGCAGCATTTGAATGATCTATTTTTAAAAACTCTTTTTAAACCCTGTGAGGTCTGGGTATATTTGACTGTTTCTGACTACGCTCTATTTTACCTTTATACTTCACCTTAACTTTGCCTGGTTTGGTATCATTTTTTTCAGCACCTCATGTGTTCTTTCATTTTGACATACCGTATTAACATACTTGACCTAAAATCACATAAAAACAAAAAATCAGAGTAGAAAAAGTTAGATTTTTTTTTACTCTGAAAACCAAAAACATGCTTAACAAAACAATTTTAAAACTTAAAATGCAAATATAAGTTCTAAGTTTTAAAAACGTATGTAGAAAATATAGCAAAGAACAACTTTATGTACAACCATTTACATTAAAATGATGGAATTGCCTCAGGTGTTTTTGTACAGTTATTTTCAGAGCAGCCAGGTCTCACAGTAAAATACGACACAAATTATTTATGTCACCCCAAAAAACAGTTCCTGTCCTCCACAAGACTGGGGGGCCACCACAGGCAAAACTGCCATCAATATTGTCTCTTTCACTGCCTTTATAGGTATCCTATAATTTTCTGATTGGTTCATGTGCTTCATTTTTCCACCAATAGGAAAAGGGGATGTCAGGGATTCTTTTGTTTTGTTTTTTATTCTTTCTGCACAAATCGCACATCAAATGTGAGGACAATATACAGGAAAGAGCATGGCGTAATTATTGGTCATAACTCTGGTTTTACTTTGCCTATTGACATAATTTACAAACTGGTTTAGGACCAACTATAAGTACATTTTTAACTGTTTATTAACTTAAAATGTATATTAAATAAATGAATTACAGTGGGGAAGAATTATGTTCACAGAAACCACAGTTTCAGTGCAGCTTTTTTAACCACGGAAAATAGCGTTATTAGTAAAGTTTACTTTACAAATTGAATGCTCACAGATGTGGCATCAAAGGATCAAAACCTCAGTTTACGCTCAGACTTGTAGGATAGACTTGCAATACAGGTTTGAATGACTGCATGTTTGTTTGTTTTTGTAAGTGGCTTGCGGTTTGTTTTTTTTTCAAAACTGTAATAATGCCTGTCCCACTATTCATTTTCATAAGGAGATAATTCAGACTGTTGTTCTGAATTAGACAAAATCTTAGTCTCAGTCAACATCGAACCAAATAAGGAGCAAGAACCATTTGTAAAATTCAGGAGGATAATTCATCACCAGCAGCAGGTCAAGCCAGTACATGTGTTCTCTCATGCAAACATTGCATCTTTAAACACTAAATCAAGGAATGGTTCAAACAATATAAGTCGAGACAAGTTTCACTTAAGCCGAGAGGTGCTGCATGAGTCAGCGATAACTTAAGAAAACAACATGTTAGCATGATGCAAGTACTATAAGGTAGGTGCTGTACAGACGGTGTCAGCGTCTTTTCTTCGAGAAGCAGGAAGGTGCATGCAAGTGTGAAGTGTGTTTATGAGTGATTGTGGGTTAAATGTCAGTGCACTAGCATGCAATCACACTGTTGTTGTTCTTCTTACAAGAAGTCCAGCGAGGAGTGGAAAGTGAGATGTGCGAGAAGAGGAAACTGAGACCACCTACAGGAAGACAACACAAGCGTATTTACAGACAAGGAGCCGAGCGCATCGCAAAGGTTTCATCACTTGGCCTCTTTTAAAAACGCGCAAAAGTTTCCATCTTCTTCAGCAGGGTGGATAAACTCAGAGAGATTTGCACAACTAGTGAAAATCAGTGATTGTGCAACTGCAATAGGTTTTTTTTGTACCTGTCATAACCTGTAACAGGAAACAACATGTGTGCTAAAATTCCAAAATACTGTAAACTTCAGTAACAGATAATAATCTGCTGCAGTGTTACACTGCCAGTGGGTGTTATGACGCATGTTTACAAAAAAAGCAGATGTGATTTAAAGCGCCTTCTGCAGAAAGTCTGTTTGGTCATAACCTCCTTCATACCTTCCTTTCATGTTTGAAACTCGGGGCCGCTGATCAAGGGTTAAGGAATGAAAGAGATGTTCACATGTACCCGCACTACTCACTTCTCAGCTTTTTGTCAGAAGCTGTTTTCTGTAATTAGGGTAATAGTGGAAACTGGTGACATTCACTGGGTGTTTTTTTTGTTTTTTTTTTTAGAGACGTAGGCTGGTGTCAAAGGGTGAAAGGCCTGGATCTGCTCGGTGTGACTGAAAATATCACTCTCTGATCAGTGTTTTCCATGTTTTCAAGTTGA
The DNA here is from genome assembly GCA_015052665.1 of Apistogramma diplotaenia. Classification (NCBI taxonomy): domain Eukaryota; kingdom Metazoa; phylum Chordata; class Actinopteri; order Cichliformes; family Cichlidae; genus Apistogramma; species Apistogramma diplotaenia. The sequence goes on along the minus strand of VOQJ01024122.1, from coordinate 20,549 downwards.
AGCGCTCTCGTTTTGTGCATCAGGCTGATCTGGCCTTGATAAAGCTCACCTGGGACTTTACTTTAGAGAGAGGATGTGGTTATGGGCTGAATTGTAAGAAGAGGCCAAAGCCAGTTCAACAAATGTAATTTTGTAAATAAATACAATGTAAATGTGATCACTTTTGGTAAGGATATGTCCTCTTAATTTTATAGTGATGGTTATCTTTTTTTCTCTGAATTTCCTCTGACTGATAAATGGAAAAGAATTTATTCAGCATTAAGCAGCTTCTGCTTTGTGACGTATAGCCAGCAGTGTGGGGTTTTACAGTATCCTGACTGTGCTGACGTAGCATCTTCACGCTCAAACACACATCGAGCAAAGCTGGGTCAAAGAGTCTGCTTCAGCTGTGGGAGTTAATTCTGCTTCTCAGGAAAGGTGCAAAAGTTTGACCAAACGTCAGCCGACTCCTTGGTGACGGTGGATAATGTGGTGGGCTGTTTTATTGGTTTCACACAGTGACTAGTTTCACCTTGGTATGATGTAAATGTGTTTTAGCGTGTGGAGAACTGAGATTTTATCACGATTAACAGTTGGGTTATGCCAGTGAAACATAATATAAAACTTTTAACTGGAAATGGTAAAAATATAGCAAATGTTGAAGCATATTTATTCTTTATTAAAATTTAAAAAAAAAATAGAAGTTAAATTTACATAAGATACTACAATTTTATTTGTTATTTATATATTTATTTTAATAAAAATGTAAAAGTTGTAAAAACAAACTGCATACATGCATATATGCATATATACATATGTACGTTTCTACATATATGATGTGGTAAGAATGACGAAAACCACATCCTGTAAATGTGATCAAAGCGATGAAGCGTCTGTGCACCTGGTTACCATCCGGACCTGTCACGCCTTGCATGCTTTATGAAAAATGACCTTATTCAGTGTCCTCGGTTCCAACATGCTTACAGAGTGTTGTTAAAGCGAGAGGTGAAGAAACATTTTAAACATGTTACTTGCATCAAAATTTCATTGTCATCTAATTTTTACACTTCATGCTGTTTTTGGAAATTGTGTTTACTAAGATAACTAAGATGACTAAGATAAGTGAGCAAAGAGAGGCAGCCAAAAGACGCCAAACAAGTAGGCAGGAGCAGTTATTTCTCCTATACAGTATATATTAGTGTGCTGACATTACAGAAGGACTGAAGGTCAAGGCCAGGCAGGTCAGTTTAATGTCTCACAGGTTAGAAAGCCACAAACTGAATTCTCAGAAGCTGCTTAGTTAGTGTTTTTGTGTGCTCATTGTTATGAGTTAAGGAGCATAACTTCCATAATGGTCTTAAAACCGAGTTAAAGTATGGATCCCAAGAAAGGTGTGCCTGATTGGAAAAATGGGCAATCACAGCAAGCCAAAGCAGGAGTCCAAGATCCCACTGAACCCTGCAGTTCACTTGCTTCCTGAAGCCCCATAGAGCTTTCTCCATCTGGTACACAGAGCTTCTGAATTAGCACTGGAACATTATCCCTTAACTGCAGAAGGCCGGATGAGGTTTGTGGCCGCTGAAGGCAAACAAAGGGTCATGTCTCCTTATGCGATCCAAGGCACACTGCTGAGTGAACTGCTTTAAATTAAAGTATTTAAGAGTGACCTGGTGACTTCCTTATTTACTGTAAGTTGTTCCGTTTTCCAACTTTGCACATTTAGTCTCATCCAAGCTTTAAGTGGCAGCTTAAACCCCGAGGATTGAAGCTCAGGCTTCTCTGCCATAAGGTTTTTGAGTTCATTCTTATGCTCAGAGATACTGAGTTAGGAAAAAAAAAACTCCAGGCACTTAAATAACAGAGCTCCAGCGGCCTTTTGAAGTCAAGAGAAAAAACACTAACAGAAACACTTGATCATGACCTACCATCATCCGTGCATTCATTCGGTTTCAGAGATGACTCATTGGACTTGTTTGTGGCACTTCTATGGAAAATGTACATTTTAAACTGAGCCTGTGTAACCTTTAAAATAAGTCACGAGCGGTAAAAAAAACCACAGCAGCTTAATTCAGTCGATTTGTTCATGGGTTTCACTGGAGTAACTAATAGATTATTAGTGGATTTGTTTAAGGAGAACAAGTTTTAGGAGAACATCACTCCACAGTTCCATTTTTCTAGAGTTTTGTTTGTTAAAAAATATAATGCTGAAAAAAACAACAACATGTAACCACACGATCATTTGCAGTAGACCTCTTGCTGAGATGTTCACAGTCACACTCACACTGGTTCAGTCACTCGTGTTTTTCTGGGTCGTTCAGCTTGCACGTTCACCCACTTATCATTGTCAACGCAGTGCAAAGCATCAGCAAGTTGTGCTTCCGCAGTGCGCATACTGTAGCTGTTCTTAAACATGGTCTTTTTTTTTCTAAAATGTATTTTGAAGGACAGTTTTGGTAAAGGTGACAGCTGCTGAACCAGCAAGGCAGTTCCAAGAAGTAACTAATTTGCTGTGACAAAATAAGCAGCATAAGTCGTGTTCATGTTGACATTTAAGGTACCTTTGACATTTTCCCCACACACTGTTTTTTAATCTTTAGAAATTACTTAAAGCACTGGTTTACAACTTTTTCATTTGGTATATGTTAAAAACTCAGGCTCCAATGCTGTCTCAGACATTTATCCACAGCAGCTGGTTTAATATTTTTCCACTTTTAGTTATAAAACCATTTAACTCCAAGTCAGTGTGACCACCTTCAAGAATTTATCCTCTATGGTTAGTGAACAATTTTGTGTTTTGCCATACTTTTAGTTACTTAATTAATTTTATTTAGCAATTTAGCTAATATGGTTATGTAACAAATAATTTTTATCCATACTGTTAGCTAACAATTCAGCTGTTCAATTACTCTAAGTAAGTGTTTTCACCCATTGCTTTATTCACTTTTTGATCATTACTTTACATAAATGAGTATATTTAAAGGTACAGTAGGGGAAATCTCACCACTAGATGTCAGTAGATTGAAGATTGCAGTCAACTGAATTCTGCTTTCTTTCCCTTCCCAATTCAAGTGCATAATCCTAGCTACGGTAGCCTCCGTAGGACAAACACATTTTAGGACCAAAGTGTCTGAGTTATAATCTATAATTTTTTTAATGAAAAATTATATTGGAGTACTGCATATGTGGAGGCTCTCTAGTCATATATAAAAAAATGGTAATAATTTGTCATTTTATCCAGTTCCCAGGTGTCTGCCAGGCAGTGCGATAGCATCATAATATATCATGCAGGTTTTATAGTTCTAAATGAGATGTTGAAATGAAAACAAATTTTTATAAGGTGTAGCAGGTGCATAAATGTTAAAAATGGGTTATTTCAGCCCACTGCTAAGCGGTTGCCATGCAACGTAAAGATGACAAGATAAAAACATTTGTGTGCCTGTTTCTTTGCCTGAAAATTGCACCTACACAATCATAATTTAAGCAACCAAACTTGGCACACAAACACAGGCAGACAGAGACTTTGTGCATTATAATAACATTCATTTTCTATCAGTTAGCTATGGAAGCTTGTTTCCATCACTAAAAAAAAAAAAAAATCGTCATCTGTACCTTGAAATTCCAAGTAAAGGATCTCAAAATTTTTCTTTAATAACTTGAAATTTTGTGTTATCACTGCCAATTGGGAATCTCTGTAAAAGAGGTAACTTCCTTGTTACTCAGAAGCAGATATCACCAACGCATGCACACTCAAAATCAATATCGGGTATAGCGACAGTATCAGTGCTAGCACTGTACAGCAAACATGATCAAATTGTCATCTGCTTCTTTATCTTTGAATGCTTTCTAGTGAGAAAAAGCTGCATAGAAGGAATCAGTGATATATTTATTTTTTAGTGGCATAATCAAGCCTCCATAGTTATAAATTAATTTAAATAAAATCTTAACTTTACAACTCAATCCTGTTCAGCACCCCACCACCACCACCACCACTGATTTTATTTTTTACTGGAGTTATTTTTTATAAGTTTTAAAGAACATAGCTCAGAATTTAAAGTTATTTTCTCAAAAATTTTACTTATGTAAAAAAAAAATCACCATCTGTAACTTGAATTTTCAAGCTGTTCAGCCTCGATCCCCATTCTAAAATTTGTTTTGCCCCACTGCCCTGCTGTATCCTTACACTAAACAGGAGTGGGGGGCTGAGCTCATCCCATCCAACCCAGTGGGCATCACGGCTTTAAAGAGTTTATAGTCCTCAAACATGCCAGAATAACTGCTTATTTAAAAAAAAAAGTGATAGCATTAATAAAAATCGAATAGTATTATTAAATTTTACATAAGCGCAGACTCCTGGGAAGAAGAAGAAGAGGCAGCAGCCACAAGAGGTCTCTGCAGCTCAGACGTGCAACTCTTGCGGCAGGATGTGCAGTCAGGTCCCACGAACATGAAGCAGGCTGCTGCAGTTTGACATTTGGAATTTCAAGAGGTTAAAGTTCACGGGCGCAGCTGAGTATCTGAATTGATGTGGGTACGACTGCGCGCGTGTCTCCACCCAGATAAAGATTTATACTACAAACACACACACACCCCAACCCCAGCCTACGCACCACCCGGCCACATCCTATCCTTACTAAATACCCTCCCACACACACACACACACACACACACACACGGCTGCCCACACGATACCTGAGGTGGTGTATGTGTTTAAGATGGCAACGACTGATACAGCACACAAAGAAAGGGTGAGATAGATGGTTTGTAGGATTCTGATTATCATGTCATGTTGCGACACAGACACGACCTGCGCACTGGTCGCCAAGCTTCCCGGGTCATTAGTCAGTTTGCTGCAGATGACTCTTCTCCACACCCCTGCCTCTCTGCCCAAATATCCCGGAATTATTCCACCTCTGAGCTTTGATAGGTGAAAGCCCACACTGTTACAGTAAACCACTCCCGCTCATGGATTGGGCGTGCGCTAGGCGCGCAGGTGTGATTGTATCCATTTCCAGCAGAGTGTCTTCCCAAGTAGTTAGAGTTGGACATAAAGTCGAGAATAAATTTACGACGGTCAGTGAATAGTTCCTGCACCAGGAGCGCTTTTCCTGATTGTTTGTTTTGAAGTGAACTGTGTAGCAGTGGCAAACAAAGAGACGCGCAAAGGAAAAAACAGCCTGGAAAAGTTACGGATGCAAACGTGAACTTGACACACACTGAGAAATCAGAGCGGATAATCAAGGGCTCAGATTGCCAAAGTGAAGAACCCCTTAAACCACCAGGAGACACACAATCATGAGGAAATCTTCATATCCAGGTAAGTGTTGCCTCTTAAAAACAGTGACAGCGTTCAAGAACGCGTTATCTTGCTAAGATACCAAACCCTTTACAGCTTGATTACCCAGAGGAAGCTCTGTCTTGTAAACTTTCCCGAGTAGGCCAGTGTGACTGGCACCTACTCAGAAAAAAAGGAAGAAAGTACTAACATGGTTTCAGGTAAACAACTCTAACAATTAATAACCCACGTTTTCTGAAAGTGCTCCGTTTGAATTCCCCCTTTGCAAAGTAAAAATTGGCCCACACATGGATCTGTGGGTGTGGCTGAAAAACATTTCTTGCAGGTTTGGGCTCTCAGGCTAAGAGGCTGTGACATCATGACAGAAAGGTGGTGTACAGATCTACCCCCCCCCCCAGTTTATTTATGTATTTCTTGTTAAATGTGAGTTTCTTTCATGCTCAGAAGAGAAAGATGAAAGCTACTGTGTGTGTGTGTGTGTGTGTCACCAAAACAGGTTGTGCCGATTTAATTCATAGTGAAATATTACAATAGCCTACAGTCAAATTATGTCAGTTAGCTTGTTAATCTGTTTGACTGATAGTTTTATGGTGCAGCTCCTCCACTCCTCCCAACTAATACACAAGGAGTGATCTGATCTGTGCATCAAACAACTTCAATGGTTTAGTTGACTTTGGGACTGGCTGGACCTGATTGTCTGTTGTGAGACTTGAACCGAGGAGGCTTCTTTAAATATAGTGTCCTAGTCCTAAGAAAAATATGCCATGTATGCATATGTGACATCATTTTAACCCCTGTTCTCACCTTCCTTTGTTGCTTTCCACTTAATTTTCCTCTTTCTCTGTTAGGCACTGCCTACTATCACCTACATCTTCTACCCCCACCCCTCCTTACACAAAAAAGCACACACACACACACACACGCACGCGAAACCTCTCTCTCTTAGCAGTGGCTCAGTCCAAAGTACACAACTCTATCCTGCGGAATGCCAGCTTTTCCCGGCTCCTCTTCCCCGAGCCTTTGTGCGATGGAGCGTCCAATGGTTTTCCATCAGCGCCAAGCACATGTTGGGTCATGCTGCCTCTCCTCCTCCTCTCCCTCTACGTGTGTGTGTGTGTGTGTGTGTGTTCTCGCGCTCTCATTCTCTGCCATGTGACATGCATGGAGCTGTCACATTCTTTGTCAGAGCTTCCACTTCTGGAACAGTCTAATAACAAAGTGTTTGTACGTCTGATGTGTGTGAAAGGCCTTCCTCACAAATGCACAGTGGTGTTTAGATAAGCAGCAGAGATGTGGAGGGGCGGCGCTGAGAGAGGAAGGTGGACTCGTGTGTCAGCATGTGTGTGTGTGTATATTTTGTATGCAAATATTCTTGTAGGCGCACAAACAAGTACAATGTGTATCTGGTTCATCTGATGATTGTCTTCAAGACCGTGTGTGTGTGTGTGTGTGTGTGTGTGTGTGTGTGTCTGTGTGTGTGTGTTCTCTCATGCAACCCTGCACAGCTGAATGACCCTCATGGAGCCAATCCCTGGCTTGTACACCACTCCCTCAATTTGTCTGGATCAATTAGTAACCTGTATAAATAACAGCCCACTCCAAAACGCACACATACACACACACACACACTGTACACTCTTCCCGCCGTGTACTTTTATGTCAAAACACCTCAAATTCCACTCCTCTCACCTGTGTGACAAAGACCTCACTCTCCACTCCATTATGGCTTTTAGCCTGTTTATACTGGAGAATCAGCCACGCTTTGATTCAGAGCCTAAAGCCATTGTTTGATGGCAACTTGAAAGTCAAGCTATAAACTGTGTTGAGACATATTCACCCTGTCATCAGAAGAGCATGCCGACGATGGTCTAACCCTCAATTTGGAAGCCTGTGAATAACGGACAGATAAGGTATTGGAACATGTGGACTGTAATCTGCGTGGTAAGAACACTTTGCTGTGCAGAACAGCATTTATTAAAAACAAAAAAAAATGCATTTGTCATTAATGGACCCACAGCAGGGAAAACATCACTGTCGACCAGCTGAGTGTGACTAAATTATTGATGACACTGAAAAACAAAGCTCAAAATATTGACTGATTTCATGGCAAAGCAAATATCAAGTACTGGATACTTGCATGAAGTGTTCACTAAAGAGTGGATATCAGCATATCTGCATAATTTACTTTAAAGCACTGCCAAAGCTATGGGCAGTTTGTTTTAAATTAGCCAAATGGCTAGTGAAGGCTCATTTTAAAGCCTCAATTATGGCATTATGATCATATCCATCCGAAAGCAGTATTATTTATCAAAAGAAAATTTTAAAATTCTCTAGTGCAGTGGTTGCAGTGGCAGTTTACACTGTTGCCTCATCGCAAGAAGGTCTAAATTGACCGTAGGTGCGAATCTGAGCATTAATGGTTGTCATCTCTCTGCGTTAGCTGTGTGACAGATCACCACCCTGTCCAGGGTGATGATTTTCTAGGAGACTTTATGTCTTACTTCTGCACCATTTGTGCAATCCTACCCTTCCCAAGCACACGGAGCCTCCTCTGAAGTGTCCACTCTGCTTTGTGTTTATCATCTGCAGCCAAGAATGCAGCTCTGTGATGCTGGCTGCTGCTGCTGGGGGTGTCAACTGATACAACAGACCGCCTGTACTGTAGGCCTGGGGCCAGGAGAGAGCCTGTAAAAAGATAATGGCAGGCTCTGAGACATCCTGATGTGTGGAGGAACATGTGCATTGACATCTAGACGCGGGTATTAGAGTGATAAAGTACAGACACACACATGCATTTGTTTAAATTTCAGATTTTTACTGCACTGCTCTTTTGTTAACATACAGGCTCCTAGAAAAAAAATCCCTATGGGGGAGTGTGGAAAGCATGCTGTTCAGTAGTCCATGCAACAGATAGAAACTCTTCTCTTTGGCAGGAGCAGCCCTGTCCTGTCATGACATGAGTAAATATTTTATTGCAAGTAGCAATCAGTTTAAATGTTAGTGACTCATATCTGCTCAGAGAGCCTATTAGAGTGACAAAGCCCTCGTGAATTAGCACGGGAATGCTCGGTACCTGCATGCAAGCTCCGCTGTCGCTACAAAGTCTTGCTCTTATTACAAATTAGTATCCGAGAGAGCCTCTCTTTATAACATTACTGGAAGATGATTTCATCCGCTTTCATTTTCTCTTTCAGTTTGATCAGCTTTATTTAAGGTGTTAAAGTTATTTTCATTCTATCTTTTTTTTAAAAATTCTTTTCATGTGACCTCTTGCTTTCATGCACAGCCCCACGCAAGCAGCACCTCTACAAACACATGCACTGGCCGCGTGATGCTTAATACTCAGCGTTGAGGTGAAGCGCCTTTTGTTCAGTTGTCTCCGCTTTAGTCCTTCAAGCAAACATGAAAATCCTCGGACGCTGAGGCCCTTAAATCTTTCCTCTTACTCCCTATCATTCTTACATTTCTGAGGAATTGCGTATATACAGCCAGTCACTCACTGAGCTGTTCACCTGTGACACATTTCCTGGGGGGGGGGGGCTTCAGCTCATAAACCTCTACAGACAAACTCCGTGGCTTTTAACAGCCTCACAAGACGGAAGGGTGATCCTTATCTACCACACCAGTATTGTTTTATAGATTGCAGGAGTATGCTGAATGGAGCACTTTTAATATGATTTAATGCCGACTTGTGTGTGGCACTGTGGGGAGTACAGAGAAGCTTTTGTGTGTCTGGCAAATGGGTGTTGGTTTACAATGAATGTGGTGAGCGCGGAAGAGGTAGAAAAAGGTGTTGCCAGTCTATACCTTTGTAGCCAGAACAGTGGCTGTTCATTTGGGGAAGGTTCCAGTTCAGGGTGAGTCCTTGCTGGAGCACTGTGGAGGCTGCAGCCAGGTAAAGCTCTTACCTGGGCTGTACAAACAATCTTGAAAAATGGACGTGGAGCCATTCAGTCAGTCTTGCTTTCTTTTTCTTTAGCTCTTGTGCTCACTCACTTCATCCTTCTTTCATCCCCTCACTGCTCTTTCACAGGCAGAGTTGTGAAACTGTGTTTGCAGCATGCCCTCAACATTTGTAATGAGGGCCGTAAAACACAATGGAACAGATGGGTGGGCAGAGAGAGACAGAGGAAGGGAGGAAGGGAGGGAGGGGGGAGGGCTTAGTGATCTTTACCTTTTTGACATCATCATTTATTTAAAAAACAAAAAAAGCTGATGTTCATGCTTGCGGTGTCAACGTCTCCAGTGGATCATGCGATAATTGACGCAGGTGTGCAAACACAACGCATTGAAAACATTTTAGCTTTTTGCACAAGTGCAGGGTAGTGGCGGTACGTGGAATTCTTGTGCCTGTCAGAGTCAAACACTGTAATCATAAAATGCTTGTAAAAGAAGCAATGAACAATCCACGCTATATACACAAGCATAAAGTACTCAATTTACACTTTATTAGACACATTTGTTCAGTTGATCTTTAATGCATACATCTAGTGAGCCAGTCACATAGCAGCAACTCATGCATTTCGGCACGTAGACCACTGTCCAGTGAGCTCAGTTCTCTGGGTCAAAATGCCTTGTTGATGTCACAGGTCAGAAGAGAATGTCCAGACTGCTCGCAGCTGATAGGAAGGGAACAGTAACTCAAAAAAACACAACAAAAAAAACAACCTTGTTACAACCCAGGTATGCAGGGGAGCATCTCTGAATGCATAGTTGAACCTTGAAACAGATGGGCTGCCAGAGCAGAAGACTGGGGGATATTTTCTTGGCACCTTTTGGTCCCCTTTGTACCATCTAAACATAATTTAAGCACAGCAGCCTACACGAGTATTGTTACTGACTGTGTCCATCCCTGCGTACCCATTTTCTGATGGCTGCTTCCACCAGGATACCACAGCATGTCTCAAACCATTTCAAACTTGACTTCTTGACTATATGACAGTAGGTTCAGTGCACTCACATGACCTCCACAGTCATCAAATCTCAGTCCAATACAGCACATCTCTGAAGATTGTTTCCAGCATCTTGTTGAATCTGTTCTGTAAAGAATTCAGGCAGTTCTGAAGGCCAAAGGGAGTCCAAGCAAGTAATAGCATGGTATACCTAATAAAGTGGCCAATTAGTGTAGATTGGAGCATGGATCTGATGGTGCCATTCAAAAATTGAAGTGAAAGGTAAACCCAACTTCTTCTATTAGATGCATGATTTTGTTTTGGAACACTGATATACTGTGATATAGTATCATAATCAGTGTTTGACTGGCACTGGCTTATGTGAGTGCATTAAATAGGTTTTATCACAGATCATATTCAGCACCACATAGTTCCTGGCTTAACAAAACAAACCCCAGCAATTGTGATAATTAACTGCTGTTAATTTTTTTTTCCAAAAACTGAACGATCTGAATTGTTCAGGAAGTCAAAGATCCATCCATCCATCCTCCTGTGCAAATATGAATGGCACAGCCTCCTTTAGCAAACACCAAAATCTCAGGTGCACTGCATGAACTGCAGCATGTATTTTATAAATCACTCTTCCTTGTCTCTTTGCAGTCTGTCTTTCGTGTGTGAGTATGATTGCTCTTGTGTTTTAAGTATGTTGAAGTGCTGCACCCTCTCCTCTCTGTTTACCCTTCTTTTGTCATTTGACACCAATAACTAATCAGCTGACACCTTTGTCCAGGCATAGCCGTGAACTTTTCCAGTCATGCTATATACCACCTGACACAAACGCACACTCGGCTTCACTAAACACTGTGTGTTGACATCAGTCACTTTAAAGCAGTTTTGTCAAGGTGCAAACACTGGTCCTATTCTTATGTGCATGCATTGACCTCCATTGCAGATACAACTCACCTGGGAGTGGGGGGGTTAAATGTGCACACTGTATGTGTTTGTGCACCCCAGACAAGACTGTGCAGGAGTGCACAGCAACAAATTTTGCACATTTGATTGATTGATAAACTTTATTGATCCCCACGTAGGGGAAATTACAAATGACATAGACAGACCTGTACCAGTGTAGAGTTAAACTTGGCAGATGTCCCTCTTTCACTTCGTATTTGTTGTATATCTGTCAGTGCTTTACCCTCACTTTAAACCACACTGAGTTATATCACCTTCATGCCAAATGCCAGCTTTTCAAAGCAACTTGTCGCCGCTTCTTTGCAGCTCCTGCGGTGCGTTGCTTCGTCGCGATGATATTCATTGCTTGGTCCATTTGAAGCAGAGGTTGAATTGCAAGGGTGTGTATGTGCATCTAAGGATAAATGGGTACAGACATGTTTTTTTGCCGCGAGGCTTGATTGACTTAGCTCCATAAACCCGAAGCTCGGTGCACAGATTCACATGAAATAACGGCTGATTAATGATTTGCACTCAAAGCAAATGATCAGTGTGAATGCCAAGTTTGTGATTTAAAGAGTCTTCAGGGACTTCCTCCTTGAATCAACACTGAACCCACAAGCAGCATTGTTTATGCCCACCTTAGCCTGAGATTTACTGTAAGACAATAAAACAGTAAATAGTTTTATTGTCTGGTTATAATAATCTAATCCCGATCTGGGGTTATTCTGGTTCGAGTACACATATGCAGTGTTTGACATTAGCAGGAAGAGAGAAAGATCAAAACTGGGACACCGGGAGCAGGTAAAAGGTCAGAATCGAAATAATACGAGGCAAGGTATTGGTAACCATGGTAATGGTAACCATTTATGCTAACAAAACAGTCATATAGTTTTCTTTACTCACATCCACATTATATTCGAAGAGTAATAAAAACTCAGAAATGATATTTTCCACATGCCATACCATGAGTCGGAAGTACTAAAGTTAAAAATATATCAAGCACAATAGATCCCCTCCTATACAGGCTGTTATATGCTAGAGCAAGCAGAAATTAATCACTGTGTTTGTTATTCAGCAGTAGAGGAAAGTCGAGGCTGCACACTTCATCATTGCTTATTGTAAATTCCTGTATTTACTTTCCACGCTAAGGAATGAATGACTTCAAACTTCCCTCCTCAATCTAAATTGTGTTACATGCACACACTCGCATATTACAAAAGCTTTACTGATGTGTTCCAGTCATATAAGCGGCACACTCACTCCCTCTGCCTCAGGCCAGCTGTCTTTGTGTTCATCAGAGACAACAGAGCAGGAAAACCGCTATGTTGGCTGGCACTGTTAGAGGCAAATGAAGCCCATCTTGTACGCCAATTTGTGCAAGGAAGTATTTCAAAGAATTAAAAACAGGATGGGACAACTGAATCATCAGCCACCGGATGGACTGCCTCATCTGAGCAGCGTTAACCGAGTCAACGCAGGAGATGTCTAGAAGCTTAAGGGAAGTGGAGAGAAGAATGAGTGTGTGGTTGATGTGAGAAAGATGTGGCGTCTTGTTTACAGTACATGACACTGTGCAACGCTGGAGGAGTTAACGCTTTATTATCAAACTATTCTCAACCCGACTGCATGTAAAATACAGTTAAAGATGATGCAGTTTTAGTGAGAGACGCACACACTGGTGGATGATCAAAGCATCCTTTCTATGATTAAAGAAAGACACGGTGAAAACGCCGACATTCAGTCACCTAATCTGAGTGCGTTTGACTTTCTGAAGACAAAAAAAACCTGAAGACAGGAAGACCCACAAGCAAATAGCAACCAAAAACAACCGCAATAAACATCACAGAAGAGGAAACTCGTGTATCGTCTTGTGTGTGTGGGTTCAGGCCATCGTTGCCTGCAGTACGCAGCACTGTGCACAGGTTTTAAGCAGCTCCTCATTTCTTTATATTTTGCTCCCGGGGAGCCAGATGTTTATAAAAGTTTTTAAAGTGGTCTTCAGCAACGGTTCTCCAGACTTTTTTCCAGAGTATTTCTTTGGATATTGGCAACTTTTTCAGTCATTTTCATTCCAGTCCTTGTACCTGACCATTTTCAGAGGAGTGTTTGCTTTTGTTGTTAAGCCGCTGAACGGCTGACCTATGAATCATTCAAGCATAAAAGGCACCTAACTCAAGGGACAAACCAGTGCTGTGTTTACACATAACAGGCACTTTGTTACTAGCAGCCTTTCTTTAGTTGAATCTACAAAAAAAAAAAAAAATCAAATAAAAAATTTTGAAAAAAATTTGGAAGGTTCCAGTTGGACAAAAACAAAAAAA
>VOQJ01024115.1:8388-20032 GCA_015052665.1 Apistogramma diplotaenia | reverse complement strand
CATGTATGAAGCAACTCCAGCCCTTTCTTTCTGGATTTTGTTTTTTTCATTTCAAATATTTTTATTTTTAATTTCGTTTTTTAATTAAGTTTTCAAATTACCACTTAATAAATGGTAATAATCTCGCCCTCTCTTCCTGTCTAGTCAAGACAGAAGAGAAACTAGACTACTCCCATCCTGAGCCTGCCAGAATGCAAACATTTTTAAATCATCACCCAGCACAAGATGCTACAAACCCTGTAGTGGAGTTTTCTGTAACCCCTGTTACATCTGCCGGTCCGGGTTTTTGTGTGTTTTGTTTTATATGCTAATTTGTCTGTGCAGGTGCTTAGTGATGGTTGGTGTGGCTCACTCCAGCTGGCAGGAGATTGGCTCCGGCGGCGGGTTACGCCCTATTTTAGGTGGCTGGCCGGACAACGCTAAGGAAGGAGGAACCGAGCGAGAGCCTGTCGTCCCACCCGTCACAACCGTGTTTGTGTTTAGGTGTATGAGCGGAGCGGATAGGAGTGAGCTGTGGCGCCGGGTTTCGCCAGCTCTTATGTTTGTGTTTGTGAGTGCTCTGTGTGTGTGTGCTTGGAAGCACCTTTGCACTAAGGCTTTGTGTGTGTGTGTGCTTGGAAGTACCTTAGAAATAAACCTCGTTTTAACAAGAAAGCATTTTAATATGTGTGTCTGTTTGGGGACGTGGGACGTGATGTGCTCTTGTGTGGGTTTCCTTCGTGTTGCGGCCTGGGCCCCTAGCCGGGTCGTAAGTTGTAGCACCCCACAGACATAAATTACTCGTCAGTTGTGCTCCTCTAATGATGAGGGGCCGGTCAAAGCCAGAAATGCCAGGGCCGATTTTTTGTCCCAGTCCAGCCCTGCCTAGGGCCAGTCACAGTAACAAGAAGGGATGTCTGTCTGCAGTAGTCTGTTACCTCGGTCAGTAGTGACAAGAGAAATTATATCAAATTATTTAAGAAAAGTAAACTTTACAAGTACTTTAACTCTTTAGTATTTTAGCAATATTATAGTTAAAACAGTGGATGGCACTGAATATGAAATAAAAATGTGAGCCTTGTTAATGTAAATGATGTAAATGATGATCAAATTCAATGTCTTTACAATTAAAAGTCACATTAATATCTGCAGTGTTTACCAAGGATGTTGAATACTGAACCGCACTAATGGCAAACACTTTCTGAGTAGTTTAGAAGCCAGAAACGTAACATCATTGCTAATATTTGTGCTGCCTGAGCATATTAAACTTTATTAATAACATCTCTCCTTCATTTCCTTCAAACATTCTCCTTTTCTTTTGTTCCTCATTCTCTGCATTTTTATTGGGAAAATGACTTAAATATTAACAGTTGAGTGTCTGAGTGCAGAGGTTTCACAGGTTTGTCTGTTTAACAGAATCTGAGGAGCATCTGGAGAACCTGCTGCAGTTCCTCCCACGGAGCTGATCATGAAGGCAATCTTCTCCCCGAGGACTCGACATGCTTATAAATTATAAAATTAATTTTATCATTATTAAACAACTCAGGCAGTGTCATTATTACCTGTAGCACCTGTAGGGTTTGATGGACACTGCTGTTTAAGTTTATATTCAAACTTCTTAAAGAGCTGAAGCTTTTAAAATAAGGACTGCGCTGAGAAATGTGGCTCTCAGGGCTGTGGTCAGCCTGTACACCACTGGACTGAATTTCTGGGACCTGCAGTTCCTATAGAATAAGGAATAAGTGTTAAGGTCACATAAAGCGGTACAATGCTTTGAATATACTCAGAAATGTCTCTTCATTGCCCCTTTCACATCACATATTTTGGCCTGGCACAGTAGGAGACAAGATTGTGACATTCTTTTGAATCACTTAAGCCTGTACATTAACAGCTGCCATCCATTATTGCAGCTATATGATGACCCAGAGATAATCAGGCTCAAAACGAATTCAAATTATCTTCAATATCCTGCAGTAAGGTTACAGAGTCAGTTTCAGGCACATCACTCTGCCTTTTAGATAGAGATCAAATCCTCCACTGACACCTATACTGCTCCCTGCCAGCTGACGGAAGCTGAGTAATCATAGCATGTTACAGATAACATGCCATATTTCACACAGCTCCAAAACGAACTACTTATGACAACTACTAAACAAACATGAACACGTACTTACAGCAAGCGTGAGGCAACTCCACTGCGATCTGTCCATCTGAGCCTGCCTTGCATCGGTGTGGCCACCACTACCAGGTGGTATGTACTGAGCTCAGAGTTAGCAAATCTCTCTTGATCTGCTGTGGTGGAAGTGTAGCAAACGTTACGTGTAAAGAAAAACAGCCAACCAACAAGCTGGCTGACTTTAAACTGATGACGTGTTCCTGCTTCGAGCAAAACTTAAAATATCTACACATGCGTCCAGATTTATTTGCACATTTACAAATCTGATTACGCAGAGTTTAGAATACGCACACAGGTTTCAATATGCACACAAACCTCCACACAGATCCAAATACACACATGCTGATTGAGATCAACAACTAGTTTTGCAACAATAATAGCCACATACCTTAAAGTGCTCTCAGCTTTTATTTCGGGTGCTGAACATAAATATCGCAGCAACGGCAGTGAATGATCAAAGGATCTTTTCCATAGTAAAAAAAAAGAGAAACCCTTCAAATCTTCACCTGCACTTTGTTCGTGCTCATTTTCACTTGATATGTGTCTGCAAGAATAAAAAAATCAAGCAGAATGTATTGGACTGTAAAATTACTTTGAATATAGATGACTGTACTGATCCTACTGAATAAAGTCAATTAAATATATGGTATTATATATAACACCAAAGGTCTGCTACTATTTAATGATCAAAGAATTGTGTGTCGATTCATAGTAAACTTAAAGGTTTTAAAACGTTAGTGCAATTTAACACACATGCTTTACATGGCTCCCCACTACAAAGTAGAGAGCATGATACCCGAGGCCGGTTCTGCTTCTCAGAAACACTAAAAATGTAATTACTGCAGATTTATCACCATGTCACAATAAAATTCAGGAAGTCAATTATCAAATAAATGACACCAAACAAGCACCAACAGCAGAATAAGCTGCTTGTTATTGCCAGAGAAGTTTAGGCAAGTTTTTTATGTGTGCAAACCATACACTCAACTCTGCTGCTCAACCTGCACATGCTTGTTCCTTACAAATGTAGCTCCATTTAAGGGGAGATAAGCAGGTTTTCCAACAGCACAAGATTTATTGCCAAGAAGCATTTTTACAACACAGAAAAAAAAATCAACCACAAATTTCCTTAATTTGTGTGCTACGTTTGGGAACTAAAACTAAACTTAAAAACAAACTACTTAAAGTCCAATAAATTCTGTTTATTTTTTTTTAATTCTTGCAGGTATATTAGACACATATCAAGTGAAAATGAGCATGAACAAAGTGCAGGTCACACTGAAGATTTGAATGAAGTTATAAAAGAAGTGAATCGTGAATGCAGAAGTGCATTTCCAGCAAAATTCAGAGGATGAATAAAAGACCATAAAACATAGGATGGAAGCGCAAGATAATTTAGCGGCTGGCCTCGACCGCGGTTCACAGGTGTCGGCTTACCTGATCACGATTTTATTTTACCTTAAGCTCCTTCACATCGATGTGTCCAGAGCCATCGGTGTCAAACAGCTCAAAGGCCTCCCTGATCTCCTGTTTCTGCTCCTCGGTCAGCTCTGGCTTGGGGGCTGTCTTCTTGCGAGGAGGGGGCACCGGACCCTGCAGGGATGGCCTCTTGGCAACGGTTGCCTGGCGGGGAAGCAGGGAGGAGATATATTAAGTATTAAATTCAAATGGTGTTTTTCCATACCTATAATAACCACTGCCTGCTTACAAGTTATGACAGACATGCGCTACACACGAACACGGAATCAGGTAATTACTAGATCACGAAATGATTTCACTCACCATCAGCTGCTGTATATGTAACTGGCAGGTCGTTTAGGCCAATCACTGTTTTCGTCTGGACTGTGAAGCTAACATTTTAAGAAGGGGAGATGATTAAGAGGTTTCTGATTTGCATCTCACGCTGGCATTAACCGTTTAATGGCACTGAGTGTGGGAGAAATGTGTTATGCATTAAAATATCGTGTTTATTTCGCAATAATAGCCTACCTGCTAAAATGTGGATGGGAAAAAATATATAAACACCGTTTCCTGCAAAGAGCAAGCGCACCAGCTCGTGTCACGAAGCGGGTGTTTGATTTGTTTACCCTTTGTGCCAGCAGACAAGCCTGCGGTTTCCCGGCGGTTGGGCAGTCGGAGTAGAATTCGGTGAGACACAAATAGAAGAAGAAATCAAACGCACCAGTCGGGCAAAGAGGTGATTGGTTGCTGAACGTCACGGGGTCACTACACGGAAACAATATTCTCAGCTGTGCAGAAGTTGTACCAGGCACAGAAGCTGCTTCTACTTCAATAATTAAAATACTGCTTTATGATCTAAATGGTGCTTTTCCTCGCGGTGATCAGTTTAATTTCCTCTGTGCCAGGGACTCAGATCATAAATACATTGAGTCTAAAATATTTTTACTAGCCTTTATAAAATTAAGAAATAGAGGGTGGAGTATTATAGAAAATTATGTGCACACTAAAGAAGAACAGGGCTTGAGTAGAAATTGAAATCTCAAATTGAAGCCCAAGTTATATGCAGTTTGATGCTGTAGGCAGAATGTTCTTCTCACTATATTATGAATGGATAAACTGCTGTCCATCATGGACAACCCATAGCACCTGCTCTATTCCACAGAGGCAG
This sequence comes from Apistogramma diplotaenia, assembly GCA_015052665.1. Taxonomy (NCBI): domain Eukaryota; kingdom Metazoa; phylum Chordata; class Actinopteri; order Cichliformes; family Cichlidae; genus Apistogramma; species Apistogramma diplotaenia. The sequence goes on along the minus strand of VOQJ01024115.1, from coordinate 15,248 downwards.
CAGAGCTCATTCTCCCTCAGACTTATTCAATCCCATTGCCATAAAGAACACTACTACTATCATCCTTACCATTCTCTAAAACTCTACATCTTTTTAGTGACATGGGAAGACACCTGTCAAGATACCACACATATTTCAGTTCAATTCAATACAATTTTATTCAGTTCAATTCAATTATTTTTATATAGTCCCAAATCACAATATTTGCCTCAAGGTGCTTCATATTGTAAGGTAAAGACCTACAATAATACAGAGAAAACCCCAAAAGTTTGATGATTCTTGATCAGCAAGCACTTGGCGACAGTGGGAAAGAAAAAGATACTTTTAACAGAAAGAAGCCTTCAGCTGAACCAGGCTCAGGGAGGGGCAGCCATCTACCACGACCAGTTGGGGGCGAGGGGAGGGAGACAGGACAAAAGACACACTGTGGAAGAGAGCCAGAGATCAACAATAACTAGTGATTAAATGCAGAGTAGGGTATAAACTGAGCAAAAAGAGGTGAATGAAAAGAAACATTCAGTGCATCGTGGGAACCCCCAGCAGCCTAGGCCTATTGCGGGATATCTAAAGGAGGGTTCAGGATCACCTGATCCAGCCCTAACTATAAGCTTTATCAACAAGAAAAGTTTTAAACCTAATCATAAAAACAGAGAGGGTGTCTGTATCCCAAATAAAAAGTGGAGCTGGTTCCACAGAAGACTGGCCTGAAAATTGAAGGCTGTCCTATTCTACTCTTAAGTATCCTAGCAACCACAAGTAAGCCAGTAGTGAGAATGAAGTGGTCTATTGGGGTGACATAGTACTTTGAAGTGTTTAAGATAAGATGCAGCCTGAATATTCACGATGTATCATCTGCATAGCAATGAAAATGTATGCAGTGCTTTCTAATAATACTGCCTAAAGGAAGCATGTATAGTGTATAATGCAAATAAAACTGGTCCTAGCACAGAACCTTGTGGAACTCTATAATTAACATAAGTGTGTGAAGACGACTCCCCATTTACATGAACAAATTGGAGTCTATTAGATAAATACATTTCAAACCACTGCACAGTATCTTTAATACCTAAGTAATGCTCTAATCTCTTCGATAAAATGGGATAAAATGTTATGGTCAACAATATTGAATGCTGCACTGAGGTCTAGCAGAGAGATAAATCATTCCTCTGCAGATGATCAGTTAGCTGTTTTACAACTACTCTTCCAAGAATTTTGGAGAGAAAAGGAAGGTTGGAGATTGGCCTATAATTAGCTAAGACAGCTGGGTCGAGTGATGACTTCTTAAATCAAGGTTTAATTACTGCCACCTAAAAAGCCTGTGGTACATAGCCAATTAATAAAGACAGATTAAAGACAGAACCATTAATTTATGGTAGGTCATTTTTGGGTAGTCTTGTAGGACATTTCCAAGCTAGTTTACGGGTTATCTGCCTGAACTGCATGTTTGTGTGTTATACCACAGAGTCAGGCATTTCTGATTTGAGGGTTCTTCTTTTTTTTTCAGAGGAGCCACAGTATCCAGAGTTGTACGAGGATGTAAAAGTATTAACAAGATAAGCGACCTCACGTGGAACAGAGTTTAGATAGCTGTTCTGCACTGTAGTGGCACATGGTATTGAAGAGCATAATAATAGAGGAATGATATCCTTTAACTTAGTTACAGCACTTCCAGAAAGACTTCTACTTTAATGAAATGTATTCCCCATTGCTGTGTAATTATTGTAAATTTAAATGTCATTAAGAAGTAATCAGACAAAAGAGGGTTTTCAGGGAATACTGTTAAATATCCATTTTCTATGTCATATGTCAGAACAAGATCCCAAGTGTGATTAGAGTTGTGGGTGGGCTCATTTACATTTTGAGAGAAGCCAATTGAATATAATAAGAGATTAAATGTAGTGTTGAGGCTGTCATTTTCAGCATCTACATTGATGTTAAAATCACTCAGTGTAATTTATTTATCTGAACTGAGCAGTAAATCAGATAAAAAAGTCTGAGAAATCACAGAAAAACTCTGAGTAAGGACCAGGTGGACGATAGATGATAACAAATAAAACCGTTTTTTGAGTTTTCCAGCTAGGGTATACAAAGCTAAGAGTCTGGGTCTTTGGCTGAATAATAAACTAGAGTGAAAGATTGCTACTCCTCCTCGACCTGCCTTGAGGATTCTGACAATTAGTGTGGCTCGGGGGAGTTGATTCATTTAAACTAACAGATTCATCCTGCTGTAACCAGGCTTCTGCAAGGCAGAATAAATCAATATGCTCATCAGTTATTAAATAATTTACCAACAGGGGCTTCAATTTTGCACGTTAGAATAATAGAATAGAATAGCTTTATTGTCATCAAACAAAGTACAACGAGATTGAGGCAACTGTTTGTTGTGATTAGGCGCTATATAAATAAAATAAGATTGAAATTGAATAAATGCTATTTGCACTTTTTTATCTATCTATCTATCTATCTATCTATCTATCTATCTATCTATCTATCTATCTATCTATCTATCTATCTATCTATCTATCTATCTATCTATCTATCTATCTATCTATCTATCTCTCTGTTTTATTAGACATGCACATTAAAAATGAAAGTGAAAGAAACGTCCCCTGACACATTAATTTTTAATAAAAAGTAAAAAGTCGATTAATTAATAATTTCCACGCTGGCACTGATAAGTTGGTCTGACACATTTCAGGAGGCGTGGTTTTTGAGCCCGGAGGCCGCTCAAAAAACATTCTGCCCTCCCATTGGTCCAAGTGGTGGCGTTCTTTTACGTATCCTGAATACTATTGGCTTGTTGCAAGGGTCAGCTTTGTGACTTGACCAATCAGAAAGCAGTTCTCTCAGCTGACTGGGACAGTTCAGGTGGTCCGTACGCGGTTTCCTTAGACTTGTTGGTTTCTTGTGTATGACACACGAAGTAGTGTCGCGTGCTTTTCGTCAAATTAAAAAAAAAAGTTGCAAGTTTCCTGCAAGGAAACAGCTTTTCACCACGCTGTCTGAGGCCAGTCACGGGTTACTCACCTGTGGGTCACTTTCCATTTGTTTCCTATGGCTACACGTGTGCGACCGGTGAGTTAAAACATTATTGTCAGCCGGCGTTTATATTCGCTTGAAATGTGTCAGTAACTCCCTTTCCGTTATCATACAGAGCAGTAAGCGGTGCGCGGTCATTGGGGGCTCCGGTTTCCTGGGCAGACACCTGGTGGAGAAGCTGCTGGACCGGGGCTATTCGGTTTCCGTTTTTGACATCCGTCAGACCTACGAGCTGCCCGGTGTCACCTTCCACCAGGGAGACCTCTGCGACAAACAAGTGAGGCTCCTCTTTCAGACTTCTCACCTTTGAGCCCAGTCAGAAAACCTGAATGCAAAGCCAATAAAAAAATATAGGTGATTAACAGGCTAAAACAAATTAAATTGTTACTTATTAGGTGAGTGTAAAAGGCAAAGGTTTGAATACCTGCAGTTTGTTAATTAATTCTTGCACCAGAGACTGTTAAAATAAAGATCACTTCCCTGGACAAACCCTAATTTCCTTCGGGATCCATAAAGCATCTATCTAATGCAAATTTGTTAAGTGTCTGTCTTGTTCTGCTCCAGGCTCTGCTGCCAGCTCTGAAGGGTGTGTCCTTGGTCTTTCACTGTGCCTCCCCATCCCCTGCCAGTGATGACCGCGCGCTGTTTGAGAGAGTCAACATTCAGGGCACGCAGACTGTTATTCAGGCCTGCAAGGAGGCTGGAATACAGGTGAGGTCCAACATTTCAGAGCCTAAGGGTCACTTTTTAGATGACAGCAGAACACATCAAAGTGTTTTATATGTTCTTTTTTTTTTTGGCCAGAAACTGGTCCTGACGAGCAGTGCCAGTGTGGTGTTTGAGGGGACTGACATTAAGAATGGGAGAGAGGACCTGCCATATGCCAAGAAGCCCATTGACTACTACACAAGCACCAAAATAGAGCAGGAGAAGGTAGATGGGAATGTAGGAGGCTGTATGTGAGTTTGACTGATGAGGCCCGGTGTTCAGATAGCAAACTTTATTTTAAACCCAAGTCAGATTGAATTAGAGGCTTTAATTTGCAGAACTGACTGTGTGTGTGTGTGTCTTTAGAGGTACTAAAATCATAAATCATTGTGAAAGAAGAGAGCCAAGGGGGGATTTTTATTTCAGTTTCAGCCTCTGTGTATTTTACAAGTATATTTCATACTCTTGTTTTCTATTGTTACATTTTTAAGCTGCAAATGCACTATTTGTATCTGGATTGTTAGCTGCATAGGAAAAAAAACCCACTTATGGTAATAATGACTGAACCAATCTGCTAGAGTAATTATGCAGATTAGGGAGATTTAATTAAATGGACAGATTAAATTAAAATGGCTAATTAAAGAAAAAAACAAAATTACAGTAACAGTATGAGAAGAATGAGAAAATCAGACCCATACAGTGGTGTGTGTATATGCGTGAATAGTAAATAACCTTATAAGACACAGATATGTGTATTGTTTCGGTAAGCTGAGACTGTCCCTGCTGTTATTTGATGAAAAGTGGGGTATAGGTCACCAGCTAATCACAAGTAATTTGGAATCACCAATTATATTAACCCCATGCTGGTCTTTTGGACTGTGGGTGGAAGCTGGAGTATCTAGATGAAACCTACTCAAGCACATGCATGCAAACTCCACACAGGAAGGCATTCAAACCGAGGACTTTCTTGCTGGGAGGCAACGGTGCTAAGCACTTAGTTCAGGACACGACATCCCTCACATTTTCTCCAAAACTCAAATTTTTGCTGTTGCTGGGAACATGTCGCACTACCTTCCATTTGAATTCCCTCCACATATTGGAGCTGTCAGGTGTGCTCCAGTACATAATTCCTCCCCTGTTTCCTGTGGTTTAACTTCATTCATCTCAGCTTCCCATCTTGTTTTTATATGAATTGTAATGGGACACTGGGGGCAGTTGTGATACACTGAGTTCCTCAAATCAGAAACAAGCTAGGATGACTGCACTTAGTCTCTGCCTGTGGAAGAAGTGCAGAGTTACTTCACCTCTGGGACAAAACTGTATTTTCTTTTTGGATCTATAGTATTTTTCTTCTGCTGCTTACAGTTTAGATGACTGTGAATTTAATCTTGGATCAAAGGTTATCTGTTAATTTTTAACATGGACAGCCCTGATACCAGAGGGCTTTCCATTAGCTGCCATATAAGATTGTAACATGGATGCCATATCAGGGACAATTAATTGTAACAGTTGCAGTTATATAATAGCATACTTTACCTTGACATATTTCACCAAATGTTCTGACCGTCTTTCGAACCTGTGGGAAGGGAACAAAATGTCACATTCTGTTTTGCTGTTTAGTTGGTCCTCAAGGCTTGTGACAAGCAAAAGGGTTTCCTCACAGTTGCAATTCGGCCTCATGGCATCTTCGGTCCTCGGGACCCACAGCTGGTTCCCATCCTGGTGGACACGGCTCGCAGGGGCAAAATGAAGTTCATCATTGGGTGAGTCGTAGCATTATATTTATTTAATAGCCACTCACACCAAAGAAACTGCTTTTATCTGCTAAAAATGCATCCAACAAACTAAAGACTGAACGATAATCACTTTAGCAACAAGCGGTGTTGGTGATCAGAAGGTCTGCTGAGCTTAGCCCGATCCCTGTGCTGCTTTGATGCTGATTAGTGTATCTGTCATAATAGCTTCCAAGTAAAACATGCATCGGCAAAAAGCCAAGCAAAGAAAACAATATATCTTGTGTATTTGAGGGAGCTACCAGCCCCTGCATGTACTGGCTTCAGCATAAAGGGCTGTGTTGTTTGTCGGGAAGAGTAATCTGAGGCTGGGCTCACTGTATTTGACAGAAAGTGCCAACCTAGAGTTGTAGGATTTGAAAAGCAGTGCATGTTTTGGTCTCGAGTGGGGTTTATAGTAAGACGCCGACTGAGTTGAATCAAGGATTTCGGATTCGCTAATAAACAAGATAAGTTAGCAGTGGAGTATTCGTGTTTCTGAAATATGAAGTTGAACATAGCTTTGAGAAAGCAGCTCACAGTCATGTTTTTAAAGTGACTCTACGTAGTCCTGTAAAATCTAAGCGCACCCTGTGATTCAGTAGCTTGAAGTAATTGATTTCTGTGTGACTTTATCAGTCTCTCACATTACAGAGGAGGAATTTTGGGCCACTCCTTTTTAAAACATTGATTCAGTTCACTGATGTTTACCCGCAGCTCTCTAAGTTCCCTCCCCAACAGATGACCTCACAATTGACTCTAGGATACTTTGGTATACAGAAGACTTCACTGGTCTCCTCTGTCTGAAGGAGATTGTTCCTGAGGTCTTTTTGTAGCGTCTCTGAGCTACAAAGTCTGACCTTGGGTTGAACATTCACCGCTGAGAAGATTGTGGCATTGCTACACACCGGAATGATCCAAAACATTTGCTTTTGTAAAGGTGCTTTTTACAAATACTTCTATTATATTAATATATATATATTTGTTTTCTTCAGTGATGGGACCAATCTGGTAGATTTCACCTATGTGGAAAATGTAGTTCATGGACACATTCTAGCTGCCGAACATCTGGGACCAGACTCCCCCATATGTGGGAAGGTGAGCTGAAATAAAATCCCAACAGTAGTTGTAGCATGTGCTTAAAATGCTCTGCTTTGTTTTTGATTACTAAATTTCAGGTTAATATACTTTCATTTTTCTTTATCTTCCAGCCATATCACATAACCAATGATGAGCCTATTCGGTTTTGGGACTTTATGTCTCAGGTATTGGTGGGTCTTGGATATGCTCCTCCCCGCTACCACCTCCCCTACACTTTGGTGTACGGACTGGCCCTTCTCC